>VXAB01013185.1:30886-52109 GCA_013399175.1 Odontophorus gujanensis | reverse complement strand
CCCCCTTATTACTTTCCCCTAGGATACTGTATTATTTAAGAAAGTTGTATATATTCTTCCTACACACAGTCTTAGCCATGTCCCAAGAAGAGGAACTCTTAAATACCATTTTAATAACAAAACAATGAGTAGTTAACTGAGTGTAATTTTAATTGCACATATATTTTAATCTATATAAGAGATTGATTATTAAGAATAAATTAGCTGGACACGGGTTGAATAAAAAGAGTTTCAACCCCTACATTACTTTAATCAAAAATTTACAACTGCCTAGTAAATTTAATATAGCACATATTTCCCAGAATGAAAAGTATGTATACAGGTTCCTCTATATACTCCAGAAGATCTGAATATCAGTCACTCAAGGAATGTTAGTTTTCATCTGTGGTACCTATTTTCTTACTATTTGAAAAGCAAACACACAGGTGAAAGAAGAAAATGTACCGAATGAAAAAAGTATGGATTGTATTCTATATGGTTTTACAAAGAATGAATAATATAAGCAGCTAGATAGCTTTACTTATTCAATAGGAACAGGGTAACATAAACTCTGATGGCCTGTAATAAAAAAATACTGATCATAATAAAAAAGCAAATTGTAGAGAATTCATGTCTTCCTTCATTTGTATCTGACTGTATTAATAGTGAATTGCATTAAAAACATCTTAGACCTCACATCCATAGTCTTTATTTCATAAAATATGTGATGTGAGAAGTTTTTCAGACAATTGCTCATTATTGATGAAGACCAAAATAAATCTCCATGCAAACTCATATATGACTTACCATTATGTATGTTTCAGTAGCTGTCAATACTGTACTACTATATATGTTTTAAATTTGAAACATTCTTCTTTATATTAGAGATTACAAATATTTCTGTCAGAAGCAGTTGTCTCTATTCTTTCCAGTTTATATAAATGAAAGTATTTCAATTGCCTCAGGAAAACAGATGAATTAAAGGAATTCTTGTTTCAGGTGAAAACTTCATGCTGAGAATAGCTGATTTAGTCATGTGATTATGAAGTAGAATTCAAATGAACTTTGGTACTTGTATGGAGAACAAAGTTTATTCACAGCATTTTCCTAATAACTCTAACAATTTCCCATTAACAAAGAGTAAAACTCCAAATTTTGCAGTTAAGAAAGGATGTATATTCATAAAAGATTATTGTACTTAATTACATGATTTCTTTGTTGATTAGCTCCTCTGATAACAATGTTATTATTCTACTGAGTAATACCAACAACATTTTATGATCTTTTTAATGAACATGGAAAAAAATAGTATATTCCATTCTGAAACTAAGGTAATTAACATAATCTGTAACAAATTAATAAACCAGATAAAAATAAAAACAAAGCAAAATCATACAATGAAGAAACTTAACATGTTCAGAATTAGAGACTTTCTGAGAGCATGGAATCAATTCTTAAATTATCTTGTTCAAATTTCTGATAAGATATGACCTCATGTCTTTCTATACTCAGGATGCTATAGTGCTAATATTAGAATCATAGAATCATAGAATTCTTAGGGTTGAAAGTGACCTTTAAAGGTCATCTAGTCCAACTCCCCAGCAATGAGCAGGACATGCAGAGCTAAACCAGGAGGCCCGTTGCCTTATCCATCCTCACCTTGAAAGACTGCAGGGATGGGACATCAACCACATCTCTGAGCAATCTGCTCCAGCGCCTTACCACTCTCACTGTAATTGACTTTGTCCACATATCTAACCTAAATATATCTTCTTAAGGTTTGGAGCCATTTCCCCTTGTTCTGTCACCACTGACCTGATAAGGAGCCTGTCCCCTTCATTCCTGTAGCTCTCCTTTTAGCATTGAAAGGTTGTTATCAGGTCACCTCACAGACTTCTCTTCAATCTGAACAGCCCCAGCTCTCTCAGCCTGTTCTCATAGGAAAGATGTTCTCCTTTGGATCATTTATACAGCCCTCCTCTGGACACACTCCAACAGTTTTATGTCTTTCCTGTACTGAGGGTTCCACATCTGGATGCAGTACTCCAGGCAAGACCTTAATAGAGCAGATTAGAGGGGCAAGATCGACTCCCTTGACCTGCTGCTGGTCATGCTTCTTTTGATCCAGCCCAGGATAGGGTTGGTTTTCTGGGCTGCAAGGGTACATTGTTGGCTCATGTCCAGCTTCCACCAGTACCCCTAGATCTTTTCTGTCAGATGTTGCGCATAGTTAAATGTTAACAATTCAGTGTACTGATAAGTCACTGTAACGGGAAAAAGGAAATAGCCCAAAGGTGAAGAAATTATGTTTTTATACATGCATGTTAAGAGTGTGTACCTATAAGTATGCATGAAGATCTAAAAAGTTGAAATATTCAATATAAGATGTCTAGGAAATACTAGAATAAAAGCTATATATGCAAATATAATTCAATCTTAGATACATAAGTAACATGAATTGTGGCTTAATAAAATTATTACAAATTATTTTTTTCCTACAGGATAGGTGGACTTTAATTCTGCTGTGATTGACTTTTTAATTATTTAACAGTTTTAATGTTCATTAATGACGATTTTTATGCATAAAAATATAGAGGAAAATAGCAGTCTCCCTCTGAAATCATCAAAAATCTTGAGACCTTTACAAGCATTTCAGTTTCCTTATGATATTAACTAACTGATTAATTTATAGCAATAAAGTGACTGTTAACTTCTCAATTGGCCTTACAGAAGGATGGAGATGAACTCAAAGTTGGAAGTGAAGTTCACAAATATTTTTAATAACTAAAGAGAAACATGGAATTTAGGAATAATATTTTCTAATTGAAAATCTAGGGAGAAATCTGTGTGACATGACAGTCTACCACCCTCCTTAATGCTGTCATCTGTCTTTCTTCTGACAGTATTCACAGTTCTCATTCCCATTTTTGTTCCTTACTGCTATTCCCACGATGTCATGCTTGGTTTGCCCACTTCATGGTTTCTATTACATATTTGTTATCTCTCACTTGTGCTTATTTTGGTGTTTGCTTCCTACCTTCATTGCTGACTCTGAGCATCCTATTCCACAAATAGTTATTTTCTCTACCATAATTTTCTATTTTGTCTCCTTGTTCTTATCCATCTATGGTCTTGTTTTCTGATCTTCCCTACCATGATGGCCAATGCATATAATCATAGAATTATTTAGGTTGGAAAAGACCTTTAAGATCATCATAGAATAGAACCATAGAGTCATAGAATAATTTGAGTTGGAATCAACCTTTAAAGATCATCCAGTCCAACTCCCCTGCAATGAACAGGGACATCTGCAACTGGATCCCATTGCTCAGACTCAGATCTTGAATGTCTCCAGGAATGGGGCATTAATCACCTCTCTGGGAGACCTATTCCAGTGCTTCAGTATCTTTATCATAAAATATTTTTCTTATATCCAATTTAAATCTCTTTTCTTTTATCCTGAAACTATTCCCCCTTGTCCTATTACAACAGACCCTGTCAAAGAGTCTGTTCAGAAAGGTCACTACCAAGTGTCCCTGTACCCTTCTCTTTTTCAGGCTGATCAGCCCCTGCTCTCTCAGCCTGTGCTCACAGAGGACACTCCCCAACAGGTCTATGCCTCT
Source organism: Odontophorus gujanensis (assembly GCA_013399175.1). Taxonomy (NCBI): domain Eukaryota; kingdom Metazoa; phylum Chordata; class Aves; order Galliformes; family Odontophoridae; genus Odontophorus; species Odontophorus gujanensis. Next base: position 48,507 of record VXAB01013185.1, on the reverse strand, counting down.
CCAATACTAAGGACTCCACATATGAATTAAATACTCAGGTGAGGTCTTACTGGCTCAGAGTAAAAGGGTAGGATCACCTCCCTTGACCTGCGGGCCATGCTTACTTTGATGCAATCCAGGATATGGTTGATTTTCTGGGCTTTGAGGGCACATCAAGTCCAACCTTCCATCCAGCTCTACAAGTCTACTGCTGAACAATGTAGATAAGCACCTCATCAAAATAGCTTTTAAATACCTCCAAGGATAAATGTTCCACCACTTACCCTGGACAGCAAGTTCCAATGCTCAGCCACCCTGTCAATGGCAAAATTCTTCCAAATAGCACATCTAAACTTCCTGTGCTGGAACTTGAGGCTGTTCCTTCACATCCACCCACTTGACACTCAAGAAAAGAGATCCACATTCTTTTCACTGTAACTTTTTTTCAGGTAGTTGTAGTGAGAATGAGCTCTCCTCTCAGACTTCATTTCTCCTGACTAAACAGCCTCAGTACTCTCAGCTGCTCTTTGCATGTCTTTTTTACTAGTCCTAGTCCTAGTTGCCTCTGCACATACTCAAGCAGTGCAACCCTCATTAGTGAGGGGCCAAAAACTGAAGACAGTACTTAAGGTGAAGCTTCACCAGTGGTGAGTAAGGAGGTATGATCTCTTCCGTAGTCCTGCTAGCCACACTATTTCTGATACAAGCCAGGATGTCATTGGTTTTCTTGACTATCTGAGCCTGCTGCTGGCATTTAGTCAAACAGCTGTCTACCACAACTTGTACGGCTTTCTCTGCAGAGTTCTTTTCCAGCAGATCAGCCCGTAACCTGTACTGATGGACATGATTTTTCCTCCCCAGGTGTAGGACTCTACACTTGCCCTTACTGAACCTTGTAATGTTCCTCTCCACTCAGCTATCCAGTCTGTCCAAGTCTCATGGAATGGCAGCACAGCCTTCTGGTATGTTAGTCATTCAGCAAATTTGCTGAGTGTACACAGTCTCTTTGTTCAGGTCATTGATAAATTGTTAAAAAAGATCAGATCCATTAACAACCCCTGGGGAAAATTAGTAGGTACTGATTTCCAACCAGACTGTACCTCTGATTACAACCCTTCAAGCTCTCTGCCACTCAGTCAGTTCTCAGTTCACTCTTGTTCAACTGGCTGTCAGCCAGAAGTGAAGAAAAAGAACCCCAGGTTCTTTTCTACCATGCAGCATTCCAGACTCTCTTCCCCAAGTCTATACTTTTGCATGGAGTTGCTATGTCCCAAGGAACCTTGCAGTGCCTGAGGCATGGACTCAGATGTGGATGATCCAAATTGTTTATGACAGTTTTAACATCCCTTATATACTTCCACAAGTTTTCTCTTTCCCACCCGCCTTTACATGTCAACAAGATACTCCCCAGGACAGTCCTTAACTGCGCACACAGGCACTTATCCAATCAGGGTCATGAGTTGTTCCAAGCCATGCACTCTTCCTCCAGCTGGGGTCTGCCATCACTCAGCTTACTGGAACTTGTTTTCCTTTTCTTCTGCAAGTGTCCTTGGTTCTCAGCCTTCCTTTCTCATGCTGTTTTTCCTGTTCCACAGCTTCTTCTCTAAATATACTTTCTCGTATTCCCACAGAACCTGACACTTATCCTTGTTGAAAGCCATGTGGCTGGACATGGACTATCTTTCCACCGTATCCAGATCCTTCTGCCATGCATTCCTACTCACAAGAGTAGCACTTATAATTCTGCCTGAGCATACAAGATACATTTTTGCTTTTTTTTTTTTTTTTTCCTGAAAAAAAGTCAGAAAATATTCTGGCTATCTCAGCAACTGATGCTATTGTTTAGCCAGTGGTTGGCACCTCCTTCTCTACCCTGTATTACAACAAGAAAAAGAATAAAATTTTAAATGAGCTCTTAACCTTCATTCCCCTTGAGGTACGTGTCAACATTTGCCAATTGATTTCAAATTGATTTCATATGAATTATTTAATCCCTAAAATGGTTATACTCCATTTAAAAAACTTAAAGTAAATGAAAAGTAGAAAGTGGAAAGAATTGTAGAAAAAATAAATTGATGCTTTATCATCAAGGAATTGGTAATGATATCCTTCAAGGAAAGATTCATTAAAACCAGGAATACCTGAAACGCAGTTTAAGTTTATTCTGATAGGTATCATACATAGGTCCTCTGTCTCACTGCTCACAGCTGTCTGCTTATTCTTGTTGAGCTTTTCTGCAGACCTAACAAGAATGAGGATCTCAATATTAATTTGTACTCAAACCTAGAGCAGTGGTCAATAGGTTAATGTCTGGATGGAGATCAGAGGTTGCTTGGGCTGCAACAACCATGTAGTTGAATTTGTGATCTCAAGGAATGTGGCCGTAGAAAGAGTGGAGTAAGGACCCTGAACTTCAGAAAAGCAAACTTAAGGCTGTTTAAAAAATGGTTGGATGAGGCCCGCTGGGAAACTCTCCTTAGGGATAAAGGAACAGAACAGAATAGGCAGCACTTTAAGGATGTATTTCTGAGAGGAAAGGAGTTTCCATTCCCCAGAATAAGATGGATGTGACAGGAAATCAGCATGGCTAAGCAAGGACCTGCTGGTCAGATTGAGGGAAAAAATGGAAAATAAGCTGGGATAGGTGGGATAAAGGAAACCAAGGCACAGGTGGAATTAAAATCAGTGAGGGATATGAAAAACACCCAGAAGGGTTTCTTTAGATGTACTGGGCAGAAAAGTCAGGCAAAGGAGGGTGTATCCCCTCTGATAAATGAGATAGGAGAGCTGGCCTCTTCAGACTTGGAGAAGGCTGAGATATTTATTGAGTTCTTTGCCATAGTCTTCATGAACAGTCAGGTTTCTCATGTCTCCTGTGTTGTACTTTGGTTGACGCAATCCAGATATATGTGCAGACTGGGAAGAGAACTCATTGAGTACAACCCTGTGGAGAAGGACTTGAGGGTGCTTGCTGATGGACAAAAAGCTGGACATGAGCCAGCAGTATGCCCTTGCAGTGAGAAGATGAATTTTATCCTGACCTGCATCAAAAGAGGGGTGGTGAGCAGGGCAAAAGAGGTTATTTTCCCACTCTATACTGGCCTTGTAATGCCTCGTCTGGAGTACTGTGTTCAAGTCTGGGGCCCTCAGTACTGGAGGGATGTGTTAAAGAGCGTACAGAGGAAGGCCACAAAGATGATCAAAAGGAGCACCTCCCCTATGAAAAAGGATGAGGAAGCTTAGTTTATTTAGCTTGGAGAAGACTCCAGGGAGACCTCACTGTGGCATTCCAGTACTTGAGAGGTTACAGTCTCAAGGTGACTGACTTTTTACATAGTTTAATTAGCGAGAGGACAAGGGGGAATGGTTTTAAACTAAAAGCAGGGAGATTTAAATTAGGTGTTAGGAAGAAATGTTTTACTCAGAGAATGGTGAGGCACTGGACTTTATTGTCCAGAGAAGGTGTGGATGACTCATCTCTGGAGGCATTCAAGGCCAGATTGGATGGGATACTGGGCAACCTGACTCAGTGGTTGGAAACTCTGCCTATGGTAGGGGGTTGATCATCTTTAAGGTCTGCTTCAACCCAAGTCATTGTATGATTCCATAAATTTTTATTAAGGTCCTCATATAATACAGAGTATCTTGTTACTTAAAAATGTGTGTATGTGTACATAGATGGAAGTGTTTTCTCAGAAGTGTGTCTATTCATACTACTACATCAAAATATCACTTTAGAATTCATTTACAAAGACTATTCAGAACATAAGAACCAAGCAGACCTTTTCTTAATTCTTTTCCTTATCCCTACGTATGCTGGTAATATTCTTACAAATATAGATTGCACAAATAGCTTAGCATTAAAATATGGTCCTATAAGTGAATGTTAGAATATTATTTTGATTATATGTTGACTCTACAAATAGTAGTTTCCCTCCAAAATCATATCCCTTGAATATTAAACTAAAACAACTCAGCTTAATCTAACGTTGGCTACAAATATCATTGAACTTAAAATACAAAATATTCTTCCTAATGATGTCAATCTTCCTTTAATACTTTTTTTCTTTGTTTGTTACTTTTTGAGAGTATTGCATTACACTGTTTTAATTCTCGTGGAAAAGAAATATTTTATTAATATCCAAGTGAGACTTGAGTCTACTCCACTTTCGATTTTTTACAATATTACAGATGGTGATGATGTTTCAGAGGCCTCTAATTGTGGAAAAGTAAGTGGTAATGAGTAATTTAAATGAAAGTTTACTCATAACAAGAGCTGACACAAAAGTTTTTTATAACTTATGGTAGTAAGTCCTTTGCGCATTGGAATTCAGTAGAATTTAACATAGTTGTTGTTGTTGCTGTTTTTGCATGTGTGTGGGTGTTTTTTCCCCACAAAATAAAGTAATTAATTAGTTAAAAGTAATTAAATAAAGTAAGTAATTAAGTAATTAAGTGGGATCTTACAGTAACTACACATTACTACTACAATCACATTATGGAATTATCACAGCATTGTCAGATCGTTACATTTTTTGTAAAGTATGAATAATTTTGTGTAATAGTTCCTAATTTTATCTTCAATTGAATACCAATCATTTGGGATAAAAAATTACATTTACTATAAAAACATCAAACAAACAAAAACAGGCATACGTGGCAATGTTTCTGGAATTTTGTAGATGACATCTTTTCTTGATAATGGCTTTACTGACAACATTTACACTCTTTCTGTAGACAATGCATCCCAACTTTTCGGTGACATCATAATTATTCATTGAATAAAGACGTATAGCAAAACATCTTAAAAGGTGCATGGAGGCACTGAATGATATCTTCTTACCACCATTTACAGTAGAAGCAATGTATGTCTCCTTGGTATACTATACCACAATTGCTACAGAGCTGGTGTCAAGGTCACATTAAAGCTGTCATAACAGTTGTACAACCTGATCAGATCAGGTGCAGAGCTGTTTTATGTATCAGAATTATGTAATATATGTGTCCCTTGTCTATCAGTTTACATGTCATGATATAAGTGCTAGTATACTATTCCATGTTTTTTCCTTCTTGTCATTCTCTATCCTGTTTTCTGAAAGTGTGATTCAGGTGCCTGTATTAAATGTTCTAAGGTATCTGAAACTTGGTAAAATGGTAAAAATAAGAGATCTCCCTCTACTATTTTCCTAGTGTCTTATTAATATGATTCCATGTTCCCACAGTCTGCAAGGATAGCTAGTAGTAAATGTTGGACACTATACAATGGCAAAGCAGGTGGTCTAATGGATTTTTCTTCACTTGATGCACTAGGAGCTGTAACATACAAAGCTCTTCTTTAAATTTTTTCCAAACGTTTTAAGCAGCATAGTTTGAGCTTTATACATCTTATACCTGAATTTCAGACAAAACTACTAGTTATTAGCTGATATCTCCTTTTAAGTCACAGTTTAAGTAACTTAAGTTTGACTTAGTGAAAAGTACCCTTTATGAAAAAATGAATCCAAGAAAATCGGGAGGGAAAACATGTTCTTATCTGGTTTTCTATTACAGTAATGAGTTTGTTACTGTGAGAACCAAAATAGGATGTGGTTCTTATCAAAGTTGGAATAACTAAGTGTGAATCTTGTTTAATAAATTTCTGATGACACATATATGTACATATCAAGGAGAATAGAACAGAACCCAGAATTCCTTAACAGCAGACTCACAGAAATCTGTCCTACAACAACAACATCCCCTAGCCCTTCTCTGTCCCGTTGACCTCTACCCTCTTCTCCCATCAGTGACATATTCTCTCATTCCTCCTTCATACCTAGTTGAAAGCTCTCTCAACGAGCCCTGACAGCTTCTGGCCTAGGATCTGCTTTTGACTTGGAGACAGGCAAGACCCATCCTCATCCATCAGGCCAGGCATCGAGTAAACCACCCCATGATCAAAGAACTCGAAGTTCCTGTGGCAGCACCAGCCTTTCAGCCACTTATTCAAAGCCTGACTTTTCCTAGACTGCTCTGTATCCCTCACCACCCCAGAAGGTAGAGAGGAAAACACCACTTGTGCTCCCACCCCCACAACCAACCTCCCTAAAACGCTGAAATCTCTATTGATAGTTCACAGGCTTCCTTGAGCGATTTCATCGCTACCTGCCTGAACTATCAATAATGAGTAATAATCAGAGGATTGAACCAGACCTGGGAGTATTTTTGGTGACATCCCTGACCTGGGCTCCAGGGAGGCAGCACATCTCCCTGTGCATCAGGTTGGGTCTGCATATGGGGCCCTCCATTCCCCTGAAAAGGGAATCACCTTTTCAGGCCATTATCCTTCTGTCTTTCCTGGCAGAGGCAGTCTCAAGGTGTGGGAATAACTACCTCACCCAAGTCCCCTAATAGGCGGATCCTTCCTCACCTCCCCAGTCACCACCTCATCAGTTTCCAGCATCCCATTCCTCTTGCCTAGGGGGACCTGGGGAAGAGGGGTAGGCAGGCAGAGGGAACATCCTTGATGGTGACTGGGACATTTTTCCTACCCTCCTTATGTGTTGGATCTGTCCGACTGTTACAGAGCAGGGGGTCCACTACTTTTTTAAGGTTATCTCCCCGATACCCTTCCCTGTGTCCCGCCAGTGACTCTTTGCAGCAGTCAATCTCCCACTCACACTCCCCGGTGTCTCCCAATCTTTCCACCTCCTCCCTGAGCTCCACCACCAGGCTGAGAAGCTCATCCATCTGCTCAAACCTCACGCAGGTGAAATCCTGGCCACCCTCCCCCAGCAGCAGCAGGCTTACGTACTCCCTGCAGCCAAAGACCTGCACGGCCACATTTCTAGGCAGGCCCTCTGTCTGAGTCGACACAGCCTTCCTGTGGAAGCCCACTGTCAGGTGAAGACTATGGTTAAACACACAGTCTCAGTCATTATCAGTAAGAGAGCTGATCACCTGAGCAAAAGGGGACAGCACTTGTACACTCTGCCACTCATCCCACATCCCACACCTGCTGCTGCAGTACTATTAGTATTAGTGTGAGCTATCCTCATACTCTGACTTCCCCACCCTGTTGCCAGTGGGCAGCAACAGCCTTTTTTCACTTGATGTGCTATGTAAGTCCCTAAAGCCAAGGGTCAATGTCAAAAGACAAAGAATGGGCAGTGCCAGCTTCACCCCTGCTAGCTAAGCAGCCCACCCACAAGCTGCCAGCCCTGGCACAGGAACAGTGTTTTGCTGGCTTCAAAAAAAAAGCCCTAAAGAGAGCTTTATGTTTGTTTGTTTGTTTGTTTGTTTGTTTGTTTTGTTTGTTTGTTTTCTTTAGATCCCTTGTCCAGTGCAGTCTTACCTGCCTTGAAGCTGGTCTCTGCAGCAGTGATGGGCAACTGAAGTGAAACAATGTCAGAGTTGCTTTTAGAATCATAGAATCCTTAGAGTTAGATGGGACATGTGTGGGCCAACTATTCCAACTTCCCTGCAATGAACAGGGACACCACGGCTAAATCAGGTTACCCAGGGCCTTATCCAGTTTCCCTTTGAAAGTCTCCAGGGACAGAGCATCAACAATAACACTAGGTAACCTGTTCCAGTGCCTCACCACCCTCCCTGTAAAAGATTTTTTCCTTATATCTAACCTAATTCTACCCTCCCTGAACTTGGAGCCATTTCCTCTTGTTCTGTTGCCACTGATCTGCTAAAGAGTCTTTCCCCTTCTTTCCTGTGGCTCCCCTTTAGGTACTGAAGGGCCACTACTAAGTCACCTTGCAGCTTTCTATTCTCCAGGTTGAACAGCCCCAGCTCTCTCAAATTGTCCTCATAGGAGAAGTGTTCCATTCCATGGATCATTTTTGTTGCTTTTCTCTGGACACACTCCAACAGGTCTCTGTCTCTCCTGTATTGAGGACAACATGTGGACGCAATATATGTCATTTTTGGTTTCACTTGCTTGTTTATTTTAAATTGGTAGATAGAGGACAGATATAACTAACAGTTTTGAGACTGATCCAAGATTTAAAAGCCAGTATTGCAATCTGATAAAAATCTAAAAAGAAAATTACCTGCCAGCAGATATTATGCTGCTTAGTTCAATCTGGAACGTTTAAGAGAGAAGCAATATTTTGGTACTTTGAGCATCACAACGAATCCAAGATGTTAGAGAAAACAAGGCAGAAACACATTAAGATACCAGCATCAAGTGAGAACAACCACATACCTGCATGCAATACCTAGTAGAGACAAATGAAACAAAATCAGAAGTATCAAAGAGTCTGAATGTACACCAAGAAAAAAGATTAAGTGTAATGGGTATCAATACAGGAGCATAAAAGTTAACAAATAATAACAGCAATTACTGATAGCATCCCTGTCTTATCTGATTTCACCATAAAGTAAATAATTAACAAATATTTGGATAATCTTTCTGAAAAACAAACAAGCAAACAAAACAAAACAAAACAAAACAAAACAAAACAAACAAACAAACAAACAAAAAACACCAAAAAACACACCAATAAACCACCCAACAGAGCTAAATGTATAGAACTTAGTGACCTGACAAAGGTGCAATACATTGAGACAGAAAAGAAACAGTGTGTGAAAGGGATAAAAGTTGCAAAAACAGTCTGAGTGATAGTAGGAGTATGACATTGGTCTAAAAATCACTTATTCCAGATATTTTGCAATTTATTGTAACACACTTTCTTTTTGTGCAGTGATAGAATCTGGATTGGATCATTTACTGCTTGGCCTGGTCTATACGAATGTCAGAAAAAATGATTGAAATCTTTGCTTATAAAGAAACTAGAGTAATCAAACATGTAAAAAGGGAATATCTGGCACTTCGTAACAGAGAGGAATCTTTACAGAAATGTCAAATTGTGTTTCTTAAGTTTAATGATATTTTTATAGATACTCTTGGAAAAAAACATCTGTGAGCATTCCATATATCTCCAGGGAGACTGTTTCTTCAGACAGACATCTGGGTTTTGTTCAGCCTCCAGAGTATTTAACAGGAAAACAGAAGACCTTTAGAGTGTATAGAGTGCTGCATGCTAAGAATAAGCAGGAAAAGAAAAAAAAATGTTGGGGAGGGGAAAGAAAAGAAAGTTTCTAAATGCAAAGCAATAAATCTTGTAGCATGGCTCAGTTAAAGCAGAAAAAAAAATAATAGCAAAATCTATGTTATAGGAGTAATATGGTTCAGAGAAAAAAATGACAGAAAATCTTGCACAGCTTAAGAAGTACTTTGTAAATAGCCCTAAGGAAAAAAAAAAAGTAATCTTAAGAAACTGAAGAAACTAATTCTTGAAGTCCTTATCTTGAGACAATGTGACATTAAACCTAATTGTCTATGACTGTCTCCAAGGAGCATATTACCCCTGAACTCCTATAAATCTATGTGGGAAAGGTCAGATTCCTATTTTGAACACTGATGGAATTGACAAAAAAAAAAACAAAAACCAACAACAAAGGCTAAAATTCTTATCATTCAGTTGCACTGAAGTAAAATAGGGAATTCTGGTATTTTTCTAAATGAATATAGTATTTTAAGTTGAGGTAAATATGCACCTAGAAATGTCTATTGACTACACAGGGTGTCTAAGTTTACTAACTCCAAGCAGACACTTACATTTTAGGAAAAAACAGGTATGTATTGGAGTGTTTACATGCAGTAGGATAATTTGCTTTATAAAGAATAGTTAACATTTTTCCTATTATTTCTTAATTTTTAGTAATTTATAGTGATCGCATTAACTAAAAAAGCATAGAAAAAAGACCAAACTTTTTAAACATTCAGGATTTATGACAATGATCTAGTATAATTCTGTATCATAAGGGACTTTGGAAAAAAAAGTGAGGATGATGGAGCACTGAAACAGGCTGCCCAGCGTGCTTCAGAGTCTCCTTCTCTGGAGACATTCGAGACACACCTGGATGCCTACTTGTGCAACCTGGTCTAGGGAGCTGCTTTGGCAGAGGGGTTGGACTAGATGATCTCTAGAGGTTCCTTCCAACCCCTACAATTCTGTGATTCTGTGAAAAAATAGATGTAGGTATGTCATTTAGATATTTAACAATATCTATGTTTTGGTATTTCAGCATATTAATAGTCACAAAATTCTTCCAGATTTGTGCTTCAGAGTTGTACCCAAGTTACTCTGAAAGTAATGTCTCCTATTTATTTCCATGGAAGCAACAACTGATACAAAGAGCAGAATAACCTTGTTTGAAAGAGCAAATTCTCAGCTACAAAACACTATTTGTCCACACAGTCACTACCATTAGCTGTGCATTTTCACCAGCAATGAACACAAACCTGCGTTCCACACTTGTATAAATCTAGACTGGAGGTGACCCACTACTGCCACTGCTGAAACAGACCACCAACCACCTCACTATGCTCACATCCACTATTTGGTCTCCATAAAAATTCAGCAAGCATCAGTGAATGTCAATGGGTGCAATTTTTAATTTGTGTAGGAATTCAATGTCCCACCTTCTGCTTCACGTAAATTTCCACATCAGATGCCAGTTTGTCAGACTGCCTCTTTGCTGCCATCTGTTGCAAAGTAAAATAATTTAACAGACTATTGGTAGGCAGGTTCAGCCTCAACTGCAATACCATGAACATTTATGGTGGGCTAACATAATAAAATAGGAGTCATTACTTTCAGAGCAGCCATCATAATTTTCACATTTTACTATAATGAATGTATTGGAGACTCCAAATTACGGGTTCCTTTATTTAAAATAATATCCTATTTTTTCATATTCTGGAGTTAGCATCAAATAACTTCTGGTATTTTCTTTAACTTGTTTGTTTTTCTTCTGTTTTAAGGTGCCTGATAACATTCATATTTCCTTTTAGCAACTGTTACCTTAGAGGGCAATCTTGAAGAATGAGTATGACCACAAATATAACAGATGTCTCATAAAATTAACTTCAATTGCTTCTATATGACCTCTGCTGAGGAAGTAAAACTTAAATTGAAGTCAGGAAGAGCAGCTGTAGATTCTGCTATTAGATAACAGTGACCTGCTTTCCCAAGGGTAGTGCCCATGAATAAGAGAATTGTGGACTTGCAAACAATAAATGTGATTAATGCCAAAATAACTTAGCAAGCACGGCTTCAGACACATAGTGATGTGACATCTTGGGTCAGAAAGAATAGATTCAGTAGCAACAATTAAAACATATCCACTAGGTAAGCAAATTTCAGCTCGACTCAGGAGGGAAACATATACTGAGATTAATTCTGTCGTGGTTTTACCGATTTTTTTTTCTTTATTTCACTTAGACTTCTTACATTCTTTTTTATCTCCTTTTTATATGTAAATATATTTTATAAGAATCCATGAGTTTAAATAGCACATATATATCTATAGTTGTCTCAGTTTAGGTATCTAAATAATCTAAAATTTTAAAAGTGTGAGAACAGCTCTCGCTTTTGTCTCTCATTCACAGAGTTGAACCTAGAAAACGTAAAAGATAACACAGTGGCATATCCAATGGAAATCACTACATAGTATGTTAATAAATATAACTCCAGCAAAATAGATCTAATTAGGTTAATTATTTACTCACCTGCTTGGGCAAACTTTGTATCTCTCAAGGTCTTTATTTTTGCCATTACATAACTGAATATTATGTGCATATTAGTTGAGGTGACTGAATAGTAGAAATACCTAGCCTTTTGATCTTAAGATAATTATAAATATAGAAGGATCATCCTAAGATAACACTCAGATTTAGTTGAAATGATATATCAAGATTGCTACCAGTTGGGTGATCACTATTTTTTGGGATGTGAGGAAGCCAGACACACTTTACGCTTGTCTCAATGACTGTATTGTATCACAACACTAGATTTTGTGCTAAAACATATTTTAGCTGCAGCACAAAACTGAACTGTTTCAACCACACACTGAATTGTGTTTCCTTTTTCATAATGCGTTCAAGTCCTAGAAATATAGATTTCACTGACACCAATACTTTTTATGTAAAATCATTTATTTGTTGTCAGCTATTAAACAGTTTCAAAAACTACACAAAATTCAAATTTCATTATTAAGTATGATTGCAGTTAATAACAAAAGCACTGTTGTTTGTATTTTAATTTAGCATCTCATCACATTTTATTGATGACCTGATTTTTTTTGTCTTTCTTAGGAACAGAAAAGAATACGGGAGGTCTTGAATGTCTCGAGAGAAGGAGAGTCCACAACCTCTCTGGGCAACCTGTTCTGGTGCTGTCACCCTCACTGTGAAGAAGCTCCTACGCACATTTGTGCAGAATATCCTATGAATCTGTTTGTGGCCATTTCTCCTTGTCCTATTACCAAACACTATAGAAAAGAGCCCAGCATTGTCCCTTTGCCTCCCACTCCTTAGATATTTATAGACATTGTTCAGATCCCCTCTGAGTCTTCTTTTTACCAGGATGGACAGACCCAGGTCTCTAAGCAGTTCCTCATAAGGGAGGTTTTCCCCACCCATTATCACCTTTGTAGCCCTCTCCTGGACTCTTTTAAGGAGATCCCTGTCTTTTTTTGTACCGGGGAGCCCAGAACTGAACAAAATACTCTTGGCCAGCCTGTCATTCACCTCCAGGTCCCTCTCCTCAGAGCTCATCTCTAGCAGGTCATCTCCCAACCTGTACCACTGCATGCAGTCATTCATCCCTAGGAACAAGACTACACTTACTCTTGTTAAACCTCATCTGGTTCCTTTCTGCCCAACTCTTCAGCCTGTCCAAGTCTCACTGAATGGCAGCACAGCCTTCTGTCATGTCAACCATTCCTCCCAGCTTTGTGTCATCAGCAAACTTGCTTTTAGGTAACTTTCTGTCAACAGTTTACTGGGCTGGTTTGGCCCGGTTCCGTGATGATTGGTGTGGGGAACCCACGGACCCATTCCCCAGGAAAGGGGAAGGGGGAAAGGAAAAAGGGAAAAGGGAGATGGACCTAGAAACAAAACAGCGGCAACGATCTGAGGAGGAAAGCTAATTTACTAAATAAGATATGAGAATATAAAATAACACAATATAATACAATATAATTGGAATTAAAGCTAATAAATCAAATAAATGAGCAAGAGAGAGTGTCCGATAAACCGAAAGCCTCATGCTAACACTGAAGGCGAGACGGTAGCGAGCACCCACTGCTGAGTCGATCCCAAAGGAAAGAGAGTGTCCCGTGACCGCAGACAGTTTTTATCTTTCCCTCTGAGCATAAATACGTAAAAACGCAAAGCATCGCAAAGTCCTCTGGGGAATGTAGTTCTTCTTCTCTTCTGAGACAGGTATACCTGGAACTATCGATGATCCATGGAGCTGGAGCACTAACACTTTAACTCTGAATGCACTACATGATGTTATGATGTGGAATACCAGTACCAAAAATCATAAAACCATGACACTTTCTCAGTGTGCTCTGAGAGGAAATACCGGATTTGTTCTTCACTGCTCGAGCTTCAGTATTAAACCAGACCTAGTCCACATCCTCCACTGTATGAGTCTAATGCAGATTCTTCACCAACGTTATGAATTAAAGTATTTGCTCCTATGTGTTCATACAAATAATATTTCCTTCTATTTCTTCATATCCTGGGCAACTAATTCATTCTTAATGATGTTGTTGTTGTTTATTCTACCCTACTTCAAGCAAGATTTGAATAAATCATTACAAATCAATGAATAAAAAAAACATTTTAAAATCATGTCTGGTGTATGTATATGTATGTCTACGATTTCTACTATGCTGTGTTTTGAATGAAACTATTTTACTAAACGTTCCATGAATTCTTTCAGAAGAGTTCTGAAGCAAGCAGGAAGGATTTTTTCTTTTCCATAAATGAAATAAAATTCTAAGATCAACTTCTAAGATGTTCTATATAATTATCTATTCATTAAGATCTCCTGGAGGAGTTGAGGCTTAACTCAGCATGCAGGCAAACATCACTAAACTGTTTGCTTACTCCTCCCAAGTGGGAAGAACAAGGGAACTGGAAACAAAATAGAAGTTGTGGATCAAGATAAGCATTATTACTAACATAGAAATGGAAATAAAAATACAACTGTAGTGATATACAAGACATGCTCCAGAAGTAATGCCTCTTATTTTATTACTTTGGTCCATAATGTCAGAAGAGGCTCTTGGGGTTTGCAGCAGTAGAAGTTGAACCTTCCTGCCAATATTGTTACATTTTGTTTTTGTGTGACAGATGGCAGCAGAGGGGCAGTCTCACAAAATGGCATCTGACATGGAAGTGTGTACAAAGAAAAGGTGTGTGGAACTGAACTCCACGCAGAAAAAAATTGCACCCCTTGAAAGTCATTGACAATTGGTGAACATTTATGGGAAACAACCAGCCAGTGTGAACACAGTGAGGCAGTTGGTGATGCCATTTATGGAATATTTCCTTGCCTAATTCAGGCCAGCTGTCCTGGCTCTGCCTTGACCCTTTTCGTCAAACCAATAAGGTAGCATCTCCTCCCCATTACATGGCCTAGCCCTGCTCTAGCTCAACCTGGAGATGGTTCTGTCACTCAACAATAACCAAAGCACTGGTGTGTTGTTAGCACTGTCTTGTCTGAATGTGGAACAGAAATGCGCAGATTGCATAAAAATCCATCCTCAAAAGTGAAGTAGCTAAGAGTGAATCATTTTCAAGTACAAGTATATTGTGAGTAGCTATCGTGCAGTAGGTTTATGCTTAAACAAGAATATGTATTTTTCCTAACAACTTCAAAAGTCACAATCTGGAATGTTTGTCCTGAGGAATGTCATGATTACAACACTAAGTATTCTATGTGCTCTAACTTCATAAATTTATGTTAATTTCTGAATAAGATTCCAGTTTTCAATCATTAAACATTCTAGCTTTTGTTTAGACTACTCAAGATCTCGCTGATCTTGATGTTGAAAAAATTTGTTCATTATTCATTTACTAGCAGGAGTTTATTATTTTTGTGGTTTTTAAGAAGTTTATATGATATGCCTTGCCCCTTTCAGTGAAAATATAGATCCATAGTACTGTTTGGAATATTGCTTTGATGAACACTAAATTTCTCTTTGAGTTTGAAAAGACTGAAAATATGCAGTCTACACTAACAAAAACAAACAAAACAAATCTTTTAAAAACATCCGTTTTAAACTTTAAACCTGTTTCTAAAGATATTAAGTTTCCTTTAAGGGTATTAAGGCAATTTGGTATCAGTTTCTTTCCTACCTTACTAATAAATCTGTTAGCACAATACAGTAAAGCTCTTTCATATAATTTTAAATGAATTTAGAATATTGTTCTGCAGGCATTAAACCAGGAAAATGTTGGCTTTCTTCTCTATGATCTTAGATCTCTTTCTTTTCTATACTTTAAACATATCACTCAAGAATAGTTGTTATAAATGTTTGTATAATTTTTATAAATTTTTGTACAATTTTCATCACTGAAATTAAAATATTGGTGTAAGAACAACTTTTTGTAGTACATGAACTATTTATTTTATTTTATTTTATTTTATTTATTTCCTATGGTAGAAGAAAATCAACCTTACTTGACAATAGATTAATATTATTGATTGATGTGATATTAAAAGCAAATTATCANTTGGCTTTCTTCTCTATGATCTTAGATCTCTTTCTTTTCTATACTTTAAACATATCACTCAAGAATAGTTGTTATAAATGTTTGTATAATTTTTATAAATTTTTGTACAATTTTCATCACTGAAATTAAAATATTGGTGTAAGAACAACTTTTTGTAGTACACGAACTATTTATTTTATTTTATTTTATTTTATTTTATTTTATTTTATTTTATTTTATTTTATTTTATTTTATTTATTTCCTATGGTAGAAGAAAATCAACCTTACTTGACAATAGATTAATATTATTGATTGATGTGATATTAAAAGCAAATTATCACATATATAAGAATTAATTATAAACATTTTAGATGTTTACCACACTCCTCATTGAGACATATGAAATGTGTTTGCATGTTAAGAAATAGAACATATAAGTAACATTAGTTATAAGGAATAGAATCACAGAATGGTTGGAGTTGAGAGGGACATTTAAGATCATATAGTTCCAATCCCCCTGTTATAGGCAGGGACATCTCCCTCTGGACCACATAACTCAAAGCCCCATCCAGCCTGAGCTTGAATGCCTCCAGGACGGGAGCATCCACAGCCTCACTGGGCATATCTATTTTCACTGCTCATCTTACATTTCAGTGTAATGTTAATTGTCTCTCAAGTGTAGAGATAACTGATCTAAATCTCTCCTCCTTTGGTTTAAAACCATTCCTCTTGTTCTGTCCCCATCTGCCCATGCAAGAAATTTATTTCCCTCCCATTTATGATCTCCCTTTAAATACTGGAAGGATGTAAGTAGATGACAGATAAACACAAATGTTTTATATTGAAATTATGCTATGGCTTTATGCATCCAAAATACTGTGTAAAAAGAATGTCATATTCTGTGAGGACCTGTGTAAGTCTAAAGTGAACACCTGCTGATTTCAGAAATTAAAGCATGCAGTAAACTGTGTCTTCAAAGATGTTTGATTTGTATGTATGCTCACTAAACTTAAGAATTTGGGGAATAAATATAGTAGAATATATAATTTCAAACACTTTTTCTGTATTAAGTAATATCAGTCATAACTGTAGAACATAACCAGGCTGTTATTTTAACTGTTATCTCTCCATTGCAAATGTCTGAGAAGTGGTGGCTGTTGTTTGTACTTTATTTTATTATTTTTACATATTTTAATGTTTTATTTGGGATAAAACTGTAACAATACCAAATGAAAATTGTTGTAATATTGCTTTTCAAAGTCAGTGTGTTTCTATAATTATTTATAACCTTAAAAGGTATAGTTTATCCTAGCTTAGAAAAGATAATAATGGCAATGTAATATTAGGTATGAATTCTGACACCAAATTTACTTGGCAAAAAATTATTTTAGTCAGTTTGACACTCAGGTCAAGTTTAGAACACCACTCTCCCAAATGAATTCTCTCCAGTTAGACTCCTGAAGTTAAAAATAAGTGAATATAAAAAGTAATTTTTCAATTTCTTCAATGTCTTCAACAAGATATTTTCATGTGTTGTCGGAAAGTATTTAATTTAATTAGTCTTTCCTAGTCATGGAGGCAATACAATACTCTGTAAGAATGTTCATGTCAAATTGGGTTACATAGTAATGATACACTAATATCTGGCTTAGCCTTCATCTCCAAAATAACTGAACTCTTTGGTTACTATATTAGTTTCTGAGATATCAGATCAGGAGGACACTTTGGAATACAAGAATTCAATGCCGAGCATGTTCTTTTCTTCTTTCCTAAATAGAAAGCACATTTGCTACTGTTTGAGAAAGGCAGTGTTGTTAGATGCTTTTTGAAACATTT
This sequence comes from Odontophorus gujanensis, assembly GCA_013399175.1. NCBI lineage: Eukaryota > Metazoa > Chordata > Aves > Galliformes > Odontophoridae > Odontophorus > Odontophorus gujanensis. The sequence goes on along the minus strand of VXAB01013185.1, from coordinate 31,124 downwards.
CATAACCAACAGCTATTAAAATAGAATCTTGTCATGGTTTTGGCTGGTATAAAATGACATTTTTATTTTATTTTTTTCACCAGCAGTTTTACTTGTTACAGAGCAATACTTACACAGAATCAAGGACTTTTCTGTTATTTATGCTTCCCTACCAATAAGGAGATGAGGGATATGCAAGAAACTGGGAGGGGACACAGTCAGAATGGCTAACTCAGACTGACTGAAGGTGTATTCTATA
>VXAB01013185.1:0-26549 GCA_013399175.1 Odontophorus gujanensis | reverse complement strand
GTTTTCTCTTCCATCTCACCTGAGGAGAATGAGCAAGTGTGTGCTTCTAAACTGTCTACAGTTATTGAGGTTAAACTGCAATACATCTGTAGCAAGTATAAAGACGTCATTTCTGTGAAATCTAAAAATGACATTAAAAATATATTTGAGTACATATTTTATAAATATCAATATAAGCACAGAAATATAGAAGGGGAAGGAAGTTTTGATTCTCCTTACCAGATGTACTCTTTTTAAAACAAAAACAAAAACAAAAAACAGAAACAAAAACAGTGTATCATTAAAATTACTATAAAATTCCTATTTTAATTTCCCTTCTGTATTCGATGAAAAAATACATTTTGAGTTAGGAAAAAATACTATTATTAACAAAACTTATTAATTTAATTATAACTTTTGGCATAATGAATTGTTGTTTTTTAGCTAAAAAAGAAAAGTTTAAAATAACATAGGTATTCGTTCAATCATATATATTTAAAGAGACTTCATTATTTCTCACATTTTCACATTAAGTCCTAATTTTGCACTTTTCTTTTGAATCTCCTAGCTGTATTACAGTGTTTGGAGAGAATTCCTACAAGGGGATGCAAGATGAGTAAGAGTTAATCCTAGTGTATAAATTTACATATTCTCAAATTACTTTGTGTGAGTGAGAAAACAAAAATCAATAATTTGCACACTAATATGCTTTTTACAGGTTTTAGTTTCTCTAGAATTGATTATTTGGACAAATAATGGGAGTAGTTTAGTGAGGAAAAATCGAAACATTCTTTTTCTAATCCTAGTACTCACCTACTAAGGTTGGACAACAAACTCTACACAGAACTGTTAGCTCTAAAAATCAAGATCTTTCTTTGAAGAATATAAATAAATAAATTAAATTAAATTAAATTAATAAAATACAACATTCAATACTGTATTTTAACCTTTAAGACTGCTAAACACCACACATGCATTCAGTCACTCCCCACTCACTACGTACCCTGCAGTGGGATGGCTGACAAATTTGTGATGAAAAGTGCAAGATCTCATGTGTTGTAATAAGTACAACTTAAGAAAGAAGGAAAAAAGATGGAAAAAGAAGAAAAACAATAACAGTGAAATAAATAGATGTCCTGGTTTCATCTGGAACAGTTGTTTATTATTTTTATTTTTTTTCCCCCTTCAGAGTGTCTGGTATGACGCATGTTTTGGCTAAGGGAGCAAAACAATGTTTATAACACATAGATATTTTAGTTGTTACTAAGAAGTGGTTTCACAGTCAGGAACATTTAAACTTCTTGTACTTACTGCTGGTGAGATGGGCAAAGTGAGCACAAGAATCTGTGAAGGAGACAACTGACCTAAACTGGCCAACGTGAAATTTCATAACATATGACATCATGCAGTGTGTGTGGTGGAGGGGGGCTAGGGAGGAGTGGGGGAGGTATTTAAATTGTGGGGAGGGGCCAGGGAGCAACTGCTGCTTGGGCATCAGTTGGTGAGTGGTGAGAAATAGCTTCTGTGTCACATGCATTGTAAATATATATTCTCATCATTGCTGTTATTATTTGTGTTATCTCTTTCTTTTGGTCTTAGTGAGTGGTTTTTACCTCAAACCATAATTTATACTTTGTTGTGTTGTTTGTGTTTTTTTCTCACAGTTTCAACCCTCTGCCCCATTCCCCAAAGCCCACTGAGCTGGAGGAGTGAGAGAATGACTGTGTAGTGCAGAGCTGCCCGCTGGGTTAAAACACAACAACAGACATTTAGCATAATTTTTTAAAGTGTTGTATAGCTTGTGAGTTCATAGCCTGATATTTTGAAAATAGCAGTTTTTTCCTTGCTCCTAGAACTGAAGGAGTTAATCAAGAAAGGGCTTTAACAGTAAGGTGCTGTTTTGTGTTTTTTGTTTGTTTAACTGAAGTAGCGAAGATCCAGTTTATCACTTTTCAGTTCTGCTTTCATATTTACAATGAAAGAAGACCTTATTTTCTGTTTTCTATCTTTTTTAAAGTATTTTTACTAAAAAAAAGAAATACACATACAGTAGCAATAACATTTTGTCTCATGTTTTCTTTCTTTTGTATATATGTTTCGTATGCGGTCATGGGAACAGTTCAGTACACTAGAAGAAAATCTCACTGAAAAAATTCTAAACTGGGTTACAATTTAACCAAGAGATACTAATTTCTTGAAAAGTGGCTGTGTGGAGATACTCAGAATTTTTTTCTTTGTCAATTACATTTTAATCCAAACCACTGTTCATTATTAAATTTCAGAATCTATAAAGAAAGAAAATGGCTATTGCATTTGTTCCATATTGCATATCTCACCACTGGACACAAAGGAATGAAATACGAAGTCAGAGAAAGATCAGTATTTATCAAAATTTTTATACATATGTGTGAACTTCCCTTTTCTTTTTTTTCTTTTTTTTTGGCACAAAGCTCACTTACTGAGGTATTTCTTGAAATAAAACTATGACTTGTCTAAGAGGCAAAATATATTTAAATAAATAACATATTTATCTCCTTTTTAATTTGAGTATAGACCCCAAGGAGGAAAGAACTTACAATCTGCAAAGACCCAAAAAGCACTATATTTGACATTTATAACTGCCTAATCAACTGACTTATATACTGTTTATACTTTAAAGGGTGCCACTTACCTAACAAATAATAGGAATATTGAAATAAAATTACTGGAAATTTTGCAAATATTCCAAAAGTCAGAAAAATATGGAAAAAATTTATTTCAAACAAACATATTTTAAAGAAATTTTGGAATCTACTATAAATATTGAACATCTGAATAAATAATAACAGATACAACTTTAGTTATACTGTAGTTGCATTTATCTCAAATCTATTAATGTTACTGTAATATCTTAATTTTTTTTATATAGGATTTAAAGTATAAAAGTTCCAAAATGTTCCCCTTTAATGTATATTTAGCAGTCTATCATGTATGCTTTTATTTTTATTTTTTTTCTATCTAGAAGTGAGTTAAAATCAGAGCTTGTAAAACTGAACAAATTCTGATCCACTGAGCGTTGCAGCTGTACTTACTAAATGATTACAAATTTATGAAGAAGACAGTGAATCTTGTTACTGGGGTAAAAATAAGTTGTATTAACGAATCAACTTTAGTGATTCAAAAAGCAATATTGAAAATTGCTGGTAAACAGAAATGATCAAAACAGCATTCAGTTATCCTGAAGATCTTAAAGCTATACAAGATTTCAAGATAAGATGATGGACTAGATCTGACAAAGGGTTAAATAAAAAGCAAAGTTATAAGTAGCCAGTTTGGAAACCAATTGACTTAGGGATGAATTCTCATAAATTATAATCCTCCATATCTATAAACAGTTATACTTGATCAGTATAATTTCCTGAATTCTGTAGAAATGAAATGGAAAACACCTGGGGATATCTGCAGTCTTATAGAATGTAACTCTAAATGTCCTTCTATCCATTGATGCTGCAGAGAATTATCTTGGACAATAGAGGGAGGTTCTTTCAACAAGAGAGGTTAAATGCATTGGAAATTTTTGCATGAAAGAGGGTACATGCATTCCTAGATTAGAAAGTCCTTAAGACCCAAGTCCTTCTCGGCGGGGCTTTTTAACATACTGAATTTAAATCAGCAATGTTCATGAGAAATACACACAATTTGCCAATATGTAAAGCACCAAAGTTTCAGCTTTTATACTTTAAAATTAGTGTATTTTTTTAGAATCCTCAGTTGTGTTATATTTTCATATAAAATACAAATGAAGCTAGCAAAATATATTTTGCCTCGAGAATAGGTAGTTTCATGCTACTCAGAGTCTACTCAGGCTTCTGAAAGGCACTTTGAACTAAATGAAACTCAGTCAATGTTTCACATGATTAAAAGGATGAGCATAGTCATTAACAAAACTGACTAATGGACTAGAGGGTTCTAAAACTCCCAAATGCCATCATGATGAAATGAAGCAATTTTCTTATTAATTTTCCTGCATAGATCTTAACTGGAGAACCAAGAATCTGTTATTAGTTTGAAACTTCCCAGACAATGTAGGTGTCATGGCTGTAGAGTGATAATGATCATCCTTTAACTAAAAGCACTGCCTTCTGCATTCTAGCTATAATATAAAAGATTACCTCTGTTTCTTATTTCACAAGTTAAAATGCAAATATGAAGTTAGATTTATTGATGGTGCTGCAGGTTAATCCCACTACTTCCAATTAGGAGTTTCTGAATAGCTTAAATTCTGTCTCGATCCAAATTCCAACGGACAAAATAGAAAGGATGCAGATGCATACTACCTCAATGAACTTTTATTCCTCTACATGTTAAAAGATGCTGCTGTTTAATTAGACTTAATTTGTCACTTCTTTATATAACGTTCTTTAGAATATTTCTGTCCATATGCTTTCTGGTATGAAAACTTTCCAAAATCTAGGTAAAATAGATTGAAAACTGGGTTAACGTTATAAGAAACAGGCTATCATAAAATATTTCATTAAGAGTATGTATGTGTGTTTTAGAATATATATCTGTTTTGAGGGCGCATTCTTTTGGTTGTTAAAGGAAAAAGTATGAGTTATCAAACCAACAGTTATATAAAATAAGGAGAAAAACTACTTAAAACTCATGAGGTTTTTTTTTTTTTTTTTTTTTTATCTCTGAACTGAAAATTTATTTTCAGGAGTAAAAATTAGGAAGTCTATTCCCATTTACCTAATCTATTTTCCTACTACATAAAATAATAAAAAAAAAAGGCTGTAGATAAATACTTCTGAATATTGTTCCTAAATCAATGAAGCTAGGTAAGATATGATTTGCATTAACAAAGACATTACTACCTCTGCAAACAAGCCACATGATTTTATTTGTAATACTTCATATATAGAGCCACACTAACTTGGGGAAAGGTAAACCTTCAAAAATATGGCAACTATGATAGATTTGTGTTGGTAATCTGATAGAAATTCCATAATTGCCTTGCAGTTTCAACATTCTTGTCAAATGCAGACATTTCATATATAAGCCAATTAGGCTTACACTGGTCAGACTCTGGAAAGGACTGCCCAGAGAAGTAGTAGAATTATCATCCCTGGAGATGTTCAAGAAGCACTGAATGTTAGGAAAAATTCGTTCTATGAAGGAGTGGTCATGCTGCCCAGACTACCCAGGGTAGTGGTAGAATCACCATTCCAGGAGGTATACAGGAATTGTGTAGAAATGGTACCTAGGGAATTGGTTTAGAGGACATGGTGGTTTGGGTTGACTGTTGGATTAGACGATATTAGAAATCTTTTCCAACCTCAGTGATTCTATGATTCTATGCAGAATATTGTAAGAGGTATGCAATGCAGACTACAGCAGTAATTTGGGTTTGCTATCATTACAGACAAGGTCTTCAACGAGGACAGTTTCAGTGCTTTAATTTATAGGTTTTATCACCTATAGTTCCTTTTTGTTATTGATTCGTTGGACCATTTCAATGCCATTTTTGCCCCAGTCACAAGTAGGTAGCAATCCTGAACACTGTGTGATCTGAAGAGGAAGTTTGATCTGGAAGTACGTATATCACATGTCCATTACTTAAGCTTTTCAACCCTTGTGTCAAAGAGGAAACAGGCTGGAACTCCAATTTTGGTCATGTTTCCTTAAGAACAGCTAAGGTATAGAATAACTTGGAGTATCTGGGGTCATCGATACAGGACTTTATCAAGAATTTGAGTACCATTGGCTGATTAATTTTATACATCTTTTATATCAGTCAATGCATTAAGTCATACAAAAGAGACTCTGTCAACACCTCACTATCTGAAAAACTACCTTTTACAAAATACCACCACTGGCATATCAAATCAGTCTGAACTCAAGAAATTGCATGGGCACTGAATAATAAATGACTTATCTGCCTACAGTTTTCTGAGAAATGGATGCTGCATACTACAAAAATTTGACTTATCACTAGAAAGGAAGATTTACCTTGGCTACTGCTCTCAAGGCAACAAAATTGTTCTGTCCTTTCAAGCAAATGAGCAAACAGCTGGAAAAAGCTCTTAAAGTTCAAAATGGGGAGGTAAGGAATAAAACAATAATGATAAGTGACCTATGACAGGTAAATAGTGAGACTAACCCACTGTCAAAACTCAAACAATAATGGAGAGAGACATAGAGATAGAGAAGAGAGGGGAAGGAATAAGAACTCACTTTTACACCAAAAACACATTTACAAGAAACTGTGTGGAGTTTGCCACAGCCCAGGAAGTCATGACAAATTTCTGGACTGAAGAAAATGACCTCTCCTGCCAAGACTAGCATGGTGAGTAATAGAGGAATGTCTTCCTGAGCAACGTGTGTTTTATGATCTTGTACCAAGTTTCTTCATTAGGAAAACTTAGATTTTTTTTTCTTGTGTTCAAATAAAACTTAGCTTTAAAGATGAAATGTTATTTCAGGATATTTTAAAGTGCTCTCAGCAAGAAAATATTGTGGGCTCATCTACCTCAGGATTTCCTTATAATGTACGATAAATAAACATTAAAATCTGTATGTAGATAATGTGAGAAGAGAGAAACACGATATATCTTTTTTCATGAGTTAACTGCAGTGAAATATTGAAGACTGTCTATAGTGCTAAGAATCACAGTACATACTTAACAGATATGAAAAAAAGTTTTAAATAAAATGCAAACCAAGCAAAGTATGCAGGAATATTATCAGTACTTCAAAAAAATGTTTTAACCTGACACTTTTCCATCCATGACAGCTAATTTTTTTTCACTATTCAAATATATTATTGGTCTATTCAGAAGTACGGTGGAATCTAAGTTCAGAAATACAGATGAAAGGAACTTTGAAATTGTATATAACAATGCACTCATATATAAACAATGTTTGTTCAGTAAACAACAGAAAAAAAAAAAATCCAAAAAGCAAATTACTTTTTGTGCGTCTTTAATTTTAATTAATTAATTAAAATATGAAGAAGAATATAGACCTTTTTTCTTCTCACGAAGGAAGAAACTGTACACACTAATGGTATCTATCCCCACAGAAGAGTAAACATTTCACATTTCACATAGCTTTTTGCTACATTTGGTACAGTAATCTCTATCAAGGGGCAAACTGACTTTCCTTTTACAGATCATTAGCAGCTGTAATCCAGCCAGTAGAGTTTGCATGGACTGGTTCTAGATTGTCTCGAAGTTCAGATGAGTTCATTCAGCACTTTAAAGAACACTAAATAAAAATAAATCTTTCTTTGAACTGTGAACAGCTTTTTGCTTGTATCTGTAATAAATTAGTTTCTGTTTTATTTCTGCATCATTTAAACACTTCATTTGCAAAGGATTTCTGTTTTCAAATACGTAAAACATGTACAGGGAAGCAATATCTCATTAAAATGTGTAGATTCTCAGGACAAACAAGAACGTAATCCACTTTATCCAGATATCCACATTCTTGTAAGCATCTTCCCAAATATTGCGTTGATTTTGAAGAAGCACAAGTCTGACTTTTGAATTAGCTAGACAAGAGACAGCGAACAGTACACTTCTTCTGTCTTAAGATAAAATGATTCAGGTAAGTTCTTGGGAATTCTCTAAAATACTTAATGTGGATTTATGCATGGATAGATGTGGATTTCTAAACACACATCCTCAGCCAGAACACAGTCTCTGGTATGATACCATTTGCCTTGTGTATGACAGCCATTTTGTACTTTCCTTTAAATATTTTTTTCACTTGATAGCAAGTTCTTGAATGCTATTTCTACCAGCATATAACCACTGCAGCATAGTTAGCTGGCACTTAACATATGTAAAGTACACTTACCTCACAAATTTGTTGTCCCTTTCTCGAGGACTTGTCTCTAGACATATAAGCAAAAAAAGAGGAACACAAACACCAGGTGGCTAGCCTCAATAAAAGTTGAGAGGTAGGAAGGGCGTGTGTCATTTTCATCTTCATAAATCATAGAAACATTGAAGCTGGAGGGGCGGCCACCTGGTCCAACAAAAGCAAATCACGGTGGTTATCAAATCAAGGTTTGAATACCATCTATTATCTCCCTGGACAATCTGTTATACTGCATACACAATGTTTCCTAAAATTTAATTTGAACTCATCTCTCTTCTCGTCATTTTCCAAGACATCTGCACTTAGAGAGAAGATTCAGGAAAGGAGACCAGTGGTAGTAGATGGCGATCACATTAAGGATTACTTGAGGCAGCTCAACTCTCCAGAGACCCAACATGCTGCATCCAAGCCTTATGGGAAAAGAAATTCCCAGTGTTATTAGACAGAGATCTTTGAAAAGTTGTTCAGGTTGGGAAAGGGTTATACTAAATAATAATAATAATAAAAAAAGGTCTACTGTACAAGTCAATTAACCTAATTGCGTTTCCCAGCCAAGTCATTGACTGAGATGTTTTAGAACGCGTTTTTGGCACATGAAAAAGAAGATATGTATTACATCTTAGCAGTAAAAATTATCACTTTGTTCTGTACTTTCTAAGAGAACTAAACAGAAATAATTTTCACCAAGGAGTAACAGTATTAAGAAACAGATAACATATTGAACATTTTTAACAGAACTTTCTCCTGAGCCTGTAAATCAACATATTTCAGTCATAATCGATTGGAGTTTAAAATGAATGACATTAGTTGTACTTTTGGAAAGTTTTTCTAAAACATTGTATAACTTGATTGTTAATTGTTTTCCTCTGAAATTTTGCATTAAATAGATCTGAAAAGAAATGATAGTTTCAAATACTGCGTAATTTTTGTGTAGTTATTCAATCCTTCTCCACAGTAGAGGAAGGTTTTTAACAATGAAGTTTATTTTTGATTATAGGAAATAGATTAATTTTCAGGTCTAGCTTGAGGAAAAGAAAACTATTTTCAGTGCCTTCTGGATATTTAAATGTTCTGCTGAAGTCAGAATGATTAATCATAAGTAGTGTACAAGTGGAAAAGAGTTTAGAATTCAGTGTAGCATAAGCACCTGTACTAGGAAAATCACACAGAGGAAGAATTGAATAAATTACACTTGATAATAAAATTGGTTCAATTTTTTCACATTTTCTTTTAGCTGAAAACTTGTTCTGATTTCATTCCTACCTTCTGGGAAGAAAAACATGAATGTATGTCATCATTATGGAAAAACAAACAAAAAAACTGAGGTATTGTCAAGTGTCTGGCTCCCATACAGAAATACAGAAATAGTAAGGTGGAACTCACAGCAGTCATGTAACTCAACCATAAAGTACCCTATATTGTCCTAAGCTTCATCATGATAAGTCATCAACTTTAACGTTTTTTTTTTTTTATTTTTATTTTGTAACAATAATCATATAGCAGTTCTGTGTTTCTATATTTCTGTGTTTCTACCTGTATCACTCACATGCGTCTACCAGTTAATAGGTAACAGGTTTTCTTTGGATGGGAAGCCCTGAAATTTGGTTATGGCTGTTTGATTTTAAAACGTTCTAAAAATGCAGGAATGCAATCATGGTACACTTAAAAACTGTGGATTCAATGCACATTTTGAAGAAAAGTGTTATTGGTCTTGTAGACTCTAAAGTACAATACAAAAACCATCTAATGTAAAATATGTAGAAATGAAATTATTTAACTAGGCTAATGAGAACATGCTAATATGGAAGCAAACAATCAAAAAAAGAAAAAAAAAAGAAAAAAAGAGGCATTTTAATGTTGAGCCTAAAATAATTTGATTACAGAATAGTAGAATCACCAAGGTTGAAAATGACCTACAAGATCATCCAGTTCAACCATCCACATATCACCAATAGTTCTCACTAAACCATGTCCCTCAATACAATGCCTAAATGTTCCTTGAACACCTCTAGTGTCAGTGACTCCACTACCCCAATGGGCAGCCATTGCAGTGCCTGACCACTCTTTTGGAAAGTAGTATTTCCTAACATCCAGTCTGAATCTCCCCTGCTGCAACTTGAAGCCATTTCTTCTCATACTACCACTGGTTACAAGAGGGAAGAGGCTGGCCCCCAGATCACTACAGCCACCTTTCAGCTAGTTATAGTGTGATAGAAGGCTCCCTTGAGCCTTCTCTTCTCCAGCAGAACAATCCCAGCTCCCTCAGCCATTCCTCTTAAGGTCTGTGGTCCAGACCCCTCACCAGCTTTGTTGCCTTCTTTGGACATGCTCCAGGGCCTCAATGTCTTTCATGCAGTGAGGGGCCCAAAACTGAACACAGTACTTGAGGTGCAGCCTCACAAGTGCTGAGTGCAGAGGGACAATTACTCCTGCTGGTAACACTATATCTGATACAAGCCAGGATACCACTGCCCTCACCTGGACTCACTGTTGGCTCATGTTCAGCCTAGCATCTACCAATACTCCCAAATCCATTTCTTCTACACTTTTTCGTTTCTTCTACACTTTATAGACAAAATAACTTACATGTTTCAAGTTGTTATAATTATTATAAGACTTTTCTGCAATTAATATATTCTGAAAGTCAGTTCAAGGAGGCTTCACTCATTAAGAGTTTAAAGTAGCTTCAGGCTTCTTTTTCACCCCCAATTGCTGTTTTCACATTAAAAATATGTTACAAGGTCTAGTAAACTCCTGGGAAGTGCAAATCAGTGAGATACACCAAGGACTTGCCTAAGTTCTCAAAGTTCTACAAATCTTCATAGGAGTTATTAAATTGTAAGTGCTCAATGATCTATCACTTTTGAGATCCATGACCTGTACTTTGCTATCACTCAGAGTAACTGTATTATAATTGACTGCTATTGATTTAAAAAGAAAAAAAGTACAGTTATCCCAAGAGTATGCCTCAAACCAAACATTTTTTATAAGTTTTAAACTGAAATATCTGACTGGTCTCATTTCATTATTACTATACAGCTGAAGCTTGGAAAAAGTGGTATGAAACATTGCCATATTCAATCAGTTTGATTTATTATAGCTATGTATCTTTACTAAACAATCACCATTCTCCTTCTATTATTTTACTTAATACTTTGTTAATTTATGTTTTATTATTTGGACTTTTACTGAGCATTTCAAGGAGAAAATGAATTATTAGTGAAATATAACAAATATTGAAATAATTTCNCTCCATTCCCTCTCCCTCTCCTCTCCCTTCCTTTATTTTTCTTTTGTGAGGCTTTGAGATACTATCAATTGCTATAGTTCTATACATTCTGAAATTATGAAGAATATACAAGTATTTTGATTCATCTGATTTTTGTTATTGCATGAGTATAGCACAGTCTGGCTTTTATTTTATTTTATTTTTTTTTGACCTAACATTTCAACATAACAATATCAACTTTTATAGCATCCGTAGGAAAGAATGAATTAATCATTTTAAGAATTATTTTACAGCTTTATATATATATGTATCCATGTATGTATGTATGTGTATATATATATATATATATAAACACCCTTCACATTTGTAAAACATGGCTTTTTAAATGCAAATGCAGTGCCACAGTTTCCTAAGTCTACTCAAGCAACAGAAGTGATTAGATGTTGGCATTCTCAGTGGCAAACTCTTGACAAGCTGATTATCCCCTCTGAGCTTGCAGCAGTCACAGCCTGTAATAAGTAAGAGGCTGTAAATTCTAGGGGCCACTCATTTTCCCATTTCACTGTCTGCAAGAGCTAGATCAAACCCTTCTATTCTGCCCTTTTGCGTCAGTTAAAATAATAGCCAAATTTACTTTTTCTCCTAGCAGAATATAATTGAGATGTAGGTGATGGTGCCAGGGAAGTGAGATCATTTAATCAAAGGTCAAATTAGTTTCTCTCTCCATATACCCATCTAATCAAAAACTCTTTTTTGTTACCTACATAGAAAATTCTAAGATTGCCTTGCCTTCTACTAGTGTTGATCAGACATTTCCCTATAGTGTTCTGTCACAAGGAATTCATTTACAGAAGTGCTCCTATGACATTTCTGTTTTATTTTTCTTTGTTCAAGGGCATAGGCTCTGGGGAGAAAAATCCAAAACACAGTGTTATTTTTCTTGGTGATGTTCAATCACTCCACATTACTGTAGTATTATATAATAACATGTTTTTAAATGATAGAAAAAATGAGATTAAAAAAAACCTTTTATTTAGTTGTTGACTTATAATAATATTGTTTCACTTCCTACACATGATAATCAGGCCGAAAGAATAGCTCCTCTGGGATAGAAAGGATATGTTAGTGAAAGATACATTAGAATAGCTATTTGTCAAGGGCAGGTTGTCTGCTTTCCAATCTCTGACACACTACCGTTCAGCACTCTTCTCAATGCTACTTTTCTTTAGAATTATTCTGTTAAATTGTTTACATCGTACTTCATTTTGTATAAATATTTTCAATGTCAGTGAGCAATATTAATACACTGTATGACTACCTTGTTGGTAGTCATACACAATTTCTACATATTTGGAGAAAATTGTTTAAAATTTTGTACATAACTCTGCTTTTCTAGACAGGATTTTGTACTTTCATTCACTGTCCTTTTTTAGAGAACATATTTTTGTAATTAGTTCTTCTCTTTCTAACACATGAATACATGCCCAACATGCTTTAAATACACGATTAATCAAGATTTTGTGAGATCCTTTGGGGCCAAATGAAAGGATAGTCTGCCAAACAGAACAAATTCACATCAAAAAGTGATTGAAGCTCTACATTAAAGATTTTGCATCCACAGACAGACATCCTTTGATGTAGAGGAGATACAAAATAAAAAATCCATAATAACAAGAGAGATTTCGTGAACAGGACAGAATCAAAATAGTATAATTGGCTACATATCAAAGTGCCACACCAGCAGAACAAATATTGTAATATTCTAATCAGTTGGCTTAATTTTTTTATCTTCTCCAAGGAAGATAAAAAATAGAAAAGCATCTTTTCTGTATGAAATAAAGAATATTTGAATAAAGAACATAGAATGACATAGTGGGGAAACAAAAATGCACAGGCTGTTCTGATGAATTTAACTTAACATTTTCACCACAGTCATATATCTGAAAAGAATAATCACACAGAATTAATAATGAACACACAAGCAGAATTTCTGATTTCGTGATTCAAAGCTGTAAGATTGATTTTTAACAGCAGATCTTGGACATCTGAAAGATTTACTCTGCAGAGTTTTTAGAAGAATGGAAGTCCTAGTCATAAGCTGCTACTACTGTACATGTCTGGAGCCCGCAGACTGAAAGGGGCTCTATAATTGGTGTACAAAATGTTCTGTTTCACAAGTCAAAATCCTCAGACTTACTGCATACACAATTCAGGCACAATAAGACTGATTTTTTACTGTATTAAGACTGTATCTATTCATTTATACTCACTACACTGTAGCCTTGCAAGTAGCCTTGCACTGTACTCCTTCTCAGAAACACTCTGAGACTAAGAACAAAAGCCATGAAACACATTCACTTGCCTAAATATCTCTGTGCAGATGCCATGGAGTATCTAAGACATCTACATGGAGCTGGAATGCGCAGCATAAATTTCATGAAAGACAGAGATCCCCCCCAGAAAGCCAGCTGAAGACTGAACAAGATGTATTAGAGAATTTAATGCCATTAGATATTGTTTAAATAAATAGAATCAACTGAATCACTCTCAGATAAAATATTATGATAATTATGCTATACTATTCTAATATATTACAAAAGAACTTCAAACTAAGTTTACTTGCAGCGTGAAACTTTCTGTTATTTCATAAGATCAATGAAAAACTAAATGGCTTACAATTTAAGTTTTGTTTTCTCTTTCTTTTTACTATGTTGGCCAAGAAATACTTTCTGTGTACAACAGCAGGCATGAAATTATTATGCATTTAACTGCTAGGTTTCCCTTAGTTTAAGTGATGAATACACAAACTTATTTAATTCATGAAAAAAATTTTAAGACCAGTCTACAAAGATGTTAGATTCTCACTTTTCTTAAATAAAAGTCTTTTTTGAGTTTTAAGAAAAAAAGGATTCCATAAAACAACAACAACAACAACAGCAACAACAACAACAAAAGACTATGTAGAAAGACTTATGTTTAAATTAAACTACATGTTTAAATTTAATTTTTGATATATTTAAACTAGGTAAATCATGATTTTTCGGTATTTGTAGACGAAATCTTGGATTTTTACCTTTCTGAATGCTGCAATTTTTTTTAGTCGCACCATGATTAACTGATTGTAAAAAGAATTCATTTTCTAATTATATTATTTTCAGTGAAATTCTTCCTGTTTCTGTCTCTATCATCTCTTCAAACGCATTAGCATAACTATGTTGATTCTTACATATGATACTGATTATAAACTCACTGTAATCTGGTTTAATTTCATAGAAGTTTAGGATGTTAAAATATTTTGATTTATTCATTTGAAAATTGGCAAGCCTACATGGGTTCATTTATTTCTGTTTTATAGCTTGTTCACTAGAATAAAAATAGATTAAACAATTGAGATAACACCTTTCTCTCACATTTCTGAATTTATTTCACATACCATTATGTTTCACACCTTCTGTTTAAATATGGTTTATGTCTTTGTCCTTTTAAGTCTCATCTCTTTCACATATATTTTTAGTCATTTATCAGTTTTTTAGGGCATTTTGTATGTACAACATCTGAGTAATTCACTGTGCTTTATTAATATTTTATTAGTAATTAACTGATATAGGAGGGGAGGCATGACAGTCAGATTCTCAATTAGAGGCATTTCACTTAGATTTTCAACCAAAGACTTCCAGTTGCAGTCATTTTATCTTCATCTCCTACCAATTCCTATTCATATTATTTCTTTTTCTTTTTCCTCATACTTTACCTTTTATTCCTCTCCTCATTGCTGACTTTCAAAAAAATTCCAAAGTAGATCAAATAAGAGATATGAATGAGTATAAGAATGTTATCTAAAATTTTAAGGCCTTTAATGTTAGGATGCTTGCTTAGTAGAGAAGTGTGACATCTGAGAGCTTGAAACTTCTGGAAAATCAATCTGAACTGCAACTTATAACTTCTGTTTCTCAAATGAAAAACATATATGAAAACATCCTTATCATTGATTATTGGTGATCACACATCACCTTCCTCACTAATTCAAATATTGAAAAGGTTCTCTGGGTACTTAATTTGAATTTAAGAAAAATAAAATATCTTTCTCCTATTGTAAAACAGCTGAAACTTGTCTACTCATCATTGGAATGTCAGACTGTATTATGAGGTGCCTAGACTTTTACTGTCAACTTTGAGAGTTCTTCTGTTAAATATTTTAAACATGACATGCAAAAGTGTTGTCTGTATAGAATTCCTTTCTGACGATAATTCTGTTCATGCAAGCATGCATTCATCTACTTATTATTTTCTGAAACCTTTACCACTAATTTAAGACTGTAATTTTGCTCATCCTATTTTTAGTGCAACTACAGAAACTTCATAAGATTTTTTCCTTCTCTTACAAAAAGAAATCTATACTACACTACACTACATCATACTACATTACACTGTACTATACTGTACTATTACTATACTACAAAGTCGTATTCAGAATTAATTCCCAGTATCTTGCACTTCTCTCATTTGCCACTGAAAAGTGGTAAAATTTTCATCTAAAATCCATGCATAATGAAAATATTTGATAGTAATTATTCCACACCCAAGAATAAAATGAAGTTGTTCAAATTGTAAAGCCACTTTGTATCAACTGACATATTTAGGAGTTAAGCCTATTGAAACCATCCATGCTGAACGAACACCTTGGCTAAATGCATGATTTCAATAAATCTGTAAGGGCACAAATCACTGTCTGGTAGGCTAAAATAAAATCTGGTAAAGGACTCTGTGTGAAAACATGAAACAGAGACTGGTGACTAAAACTTTTTAGAAGTTCTGTAATAAAACTAAACAACATCTCTTTCTTGAGTGCAGGAAGATGCTTGCTTAGATGGCAGCAGGCAGACAACATTGTTTATTTTCTTATCCTTCTTTCTTGGATCCTTCTGCAGACATATGTCCATCTTTATGGGAACGTGTATCTAACAGCAAGTATATATTCAATTAGAAAGAGGATTCGAATATAAATGAATATATCATACATATATTCAAATTTCATATTTATGTTCAAGTCTCCTTTTCAACATTAACAGGAATAAATATTTGTAGAAAGCACTCTGTCTCATCCTAAGGTAAATGTTCAGCATAAACTTATGGCTAAAACATCCTCCACTTATCCATTTAGTTAATTCTAGTTTGATAGGACTGACTTTCGATCTTGACTTTATAGAAGACTACATTTATTCAGATGCCCATATTGAAGATTCCAAAATAACCTGGCCAAACAGCTGGCTAGTGAGGTTCTATGAAAAAGCTGACCTTGTAGCAGAACATTATACTTGCCTACAACCTAACTTAGTGATAATGCAAATTATATCAAATTGGTTTGAGGATTACTAACATATGAGAGGAAGTGTTAACTGAAGGGTATCTAGTTAGATCAGGATTAAGAGGTATATGAAGGGAAGAAAGTAGTTAAGCACAGCACTGTGATCTGTGTCTGAAGGCATAACTGAAAATCATATAAGAAAGAAGGAGAAAACAGCAGAAGAAAATTGTTTTATAACATTATAGATACAACAAGAAGCAATAGCAACATGAGGTGAGATACAAGACAATATGCTGCCTGAACAAAACTAACTTAACCATAGTTCTGCTTATTTGCTGTAGATGTGCTAAGTTAGTTTAACATATCCTCTAGGCCATACACTTAGTAACCAGTGGCAAACTGTGTGATTCTATCTTTCCTGTGAAGTAGTATTAAAAGTTAAAATATTTCATTGCTTTCACTGAAGGAAATTCCTTGCATGTCTTCTTTAAAAAACAGCTGAGGATGGACCGATATGTTCTCTTAATTTGTCATCCCAGTAACAGTGGATATCAACTTGTTTGCAGCAATGTCACCTACAATTTCCTTGCTCCCAGCTCTCACTTATCTACTTTGTGAGGAAGGTGATCCCTGTTCTCATAACATTTTAGATGCAGGCAAGGGGAAGTGAAACCATTTTCCTGAGTTTGCAAAGCAGTTCATGGGCATCTATGGAATAAACTGAATCTGCTATTGTTTTTGGTCTCCAGTCTTTATGAGTAGAGACAACTGAACAATCTACTGTCATCAGCTTGTCCTTCTGTGTTTTAAGATGAGAAATTTGGCTTAGGCAAATGAAAAGCAAAGTCTAAACAAAAGAGCCAGTCTTCACTAGCTGATATCAAAACCAGGGCTCATTCCTTGTGGTAAATGATATTAGCCACAGAAATGTAGCTTTTCTTTTATCCAGCATAAAATAATACTACTTAGATTTGAAGTTCAATTATATGAGCCATTTTTATTTGTTGTCTACTATGCTTAAGATAGATGATTATTGTCCATAAATGGAGTATCAGCATACTATTATAGTATTCCTTTTGACAGTATTAATCTCTTTTTCCACCGGAAAGATAGCTAATGATTACTCTAGTTTAGTCCCCTATCAATAGCTGTCTGATTTACAGGAGTATTCTTACCTACCTGATCAATCTAACTATCATTCTTGTTTGTTTCTCTTGAAGTGAGAGAAAACAGATAGACCTGCCAGGTCACGTTCATGATCTTTCCCTACAGAAATACATTATTTTCTTTTACTTCTGTCATTCTACCTGTGGGGTAAGGGTACGGAGATAACAGATGGGTCTAAAAAAAAAAAATGAAAACGACAATGATTTGAGGAGGAACAGTAATTTTACTAAATCTAACAAAATTGAACAAACTGGGAGAGACAAAAGTATCCAAAACCTGAGATCTTATGTTAGTAAAACTGCAGGGGAAGCACATGTGCTCTATCTCTGCAGCAGACAGAGAAAAGCACACCAGAGTGAGTGGCTGGCATCCGGTCCGGAGGTCTACCTCTCTTCCACTCACCAACACAGTGTTAACTAACTCTCAACATGATGTTCTGATGTGGAATACTGGTGGCAAAACCACAACATTTCACCCCTTATTCCACATCATCACATCACACTTAACATACATCTATATACAAACAAAACAGTAATTAACATGCATTACATACAAACATATCTATATACATATTTATGCATGGAATCACTGGCTGCAGTGCATCCATAGTTAAGTCCATCCCTCTGTCTCTAGCCCACTTATATGTTGCATCTCTTCCTTGATGGCCTGAGCTAAAAATAACTCTCCTTTGTTCTACCAGTCCAACTCTATTTGAACCACCTCAATTTGTCAGCTCTATCTACCTAATGGATATTTTTCTGTTCTTCAGTGGCCCGACTCCTGGGCACATGAGTATCTACATGATGCACCTTTGCAACTATATTTTTTGTTTGGGTAGCAATGTCTTTCCACAGTTCAGTAGCCCAAATAGGTTTACCCTTTTGTAGCCAACTGTTTTGTTCCCATTGCGGTAACCACCCCCATAAAGCATTTGCCACCATCAATGAGTCGGTGTAAAGATAAAGCACTGGCCACCTCTCTCATTCAGCAATATCTAAGGTCAGTTGGACAGCCTTTACCTCTGCAAATTGACTTGATTCTCCTCCTCCTTCAGTGGCCTCTGCAACTCATCATGTGGGGCTCCACACAGCAGATTTCCATCTGCGGTGCTTCCCCACAATACAACATGATCCATCTGTGAACAGGGCAAATTTATTTTCATTGTCTGGTAGCTCACTGTATGGTGGGGCCTTTTTAGCATGTGACACCTCCTCTGCTGGTGATGTTCCAAACTTTTTACCTTCAGGCCAGTCCATGAACACCTCCAGGATTCCTGGATGACTGAGGTTCCCCATCTGAGCTCGCTGTGTAATCAGCGCAATCCACTTACTCCAAGTGGCATCAGTAGCATGATGGGTGGAGGGAACCTTTCCTTTAAACATCCAATCCAGCACTGGCAGTCGAGGTGCCAGAAGGAGCTGTGTTTCAGTACTGATTACTTTGAAGGCAGTCCTAACCCCTTCATATGTGGCTAAAATCTCCTCGGTTGGCGTGTAGCACTCTTCTGACCCCCTGTATGCTCTACTCCAAAATCACAGGGTTCTGCCTCGAGTCTCCTAACAGACTCTTTGCCACAGAGTCCAAGTGGGCCTTTCTCTCCAGTAGCAGTATAGAGAACATTCTTTACATCCTGTCCCATCTGTACTGACACCATGGTCACAGCACAGGCTATCTCCTTGATTTGCTAAAAAGCTTGCTGCTGTTCAGGACCCCACGCAAAATTATTCTTCTTCCATGTCACCTGATAGAGGAGGCTTACTATGAGACTACAGTTTGGAACATGCATTCTCCAGAAACCTACTACACCCAGTAAACACCTCCCTCTAGACCAGGTTGTTCAAATCCCCATGCAGCCTGACCTTGACTGCTTCCAGGGAGAGGGCATTCACAACCTCAGTGAGCAACCTGTTCCAGTGTCACACCACCCTCACAATAAAGACTTTCTTCCTAATATTTTGTCTAAACCTACACTCTTCCAGATTAAAGGCATTTCGTCTTGTCTTTTTCACTACATACCCTTATAAAATGTCCCTACTCAGCTTTTCTGGAGACCCCATGCAGGTATTGGAAAGTTCCTTGGGAGCCTTCTCTTCTCCAGGCTGCAGAGCCCCAGATCTCCCAGCCTGGACTTCAAAAATTTAGACTGATGGTCACTGAATTTATTGAAAAGGTATGCCATACAATATTCATGACAACAATTAACTTTTTTATTTGTTTGTTTGCATTCTTTAATTTCTGTTTCTCACATAGGTAGGGACTTCACAAAAATTGTAAATATTTGCATTCAGTCTCCATACATGAATGCACACAACTTTTTTCACATGAAAAAAGGCATGTAAGTAAATGCGTTAAAGCTCAAATTGAAAAATAAATAAATAAAATAAAATAAATTAAAAAAAGATCAGATACTGTGCAAATAATATTTAATGGAGAGACCATATATTTTTTGCAAAACATCTGCTCAGTGCATCAAAAAACTAGTTTGTGACTCTCTTCAGCACTCTCTCAACAGCATGACATTGTGGATTTGCAGCATACAGTCAGGACTGCGCAAATATTTCTTTAATTTTTTTCCCTTTGTGTATATTCCCTGTAAGTTTCTTAGTTGCCCTAAGAAGGTAAAGTAATAGAGATTTCTCTTGTTTTCAAGAGCACACGTTTAGACAGATGCTAAACTTTTAGAGGAATATGAAATGCCTTCCAGTGAAAAGTCTGATAGATCTTAAGCACTTAACCTGGACCTCCACACAGAAAAACTCTTTCTTCATTATCACAGAACATCAGAAGAATACTTAATATAACTTGTAATTCCATTCAGCAAGGTAACTTCTGTGGTTAACATATAGGAGAATCTGGAATTACTTTGCTTATACTTAACCAAGCTGCCCAGAGAGGTTATGCAGTCCCCTTTTCTCGAGTTATTCAAAACCCACTTGGATATTTTCATCTGCAATCTACTGTAGGAAATCTGCTTTAGAAGATGGGGTGGCCTACATGATCTCCAGAGGTCCCTTCCAACCCCTACAATTCTCTGATTCTATAATATTTATGTGAAATATACATTTATTTTGCCTTCCTAATCTCCCATAAGTCAAATCTAATAAATACCTCACTGGGGGACGTGTAGGTCCCATATGAAAATGCACTGGATCTTGTTGGTATGAAGCTATTCTTCTTTATAGCATTCCGTGTGCTGATGTGCTTTAGAGTTGCAATCAAAACAGTGTTGACTGTACACTGATGTCTAACTATTTCTGGGCAATGTTTAGATACGTTAGCTTTTTCCATTTCTCATTCTGCCCCAGAGAATGTAGATGGGCTGGACAAGAGGCTGGGAGGTAACGCAGCTGGGACACCTGAATTAAGTTGACATTATCTTTTTAGATATTCAGTTGTTTCATATGACATCATACTCATCAATTAAACTTGGGAGAAGCTGTTGCTTGGGTAAATAGCTGGGTATTGCTTTAATGCTTTCATGGTGGTAAGGGATTGCTTTTGCATTGCTTGTTTGAATTTGATGCCTTTTGTTCTGGTTCTGTGTTGTTTTTCATTATTATTTATCTATTTATTATTTTGTTTGTTTGTATCATTGTTTGTTTATTTAGTTGGTTGCTTCATTTGTTTTTCATTTTACTTATTAAACTGCCTTTAGCTCAACCTTCTTTTATCCCTTCTTTTCTTCCATTTCTTTCTCCAATCCCACAGAAGAGTAATGAGTGAATGGTTTTGTGTTACTCAGATTTCTGCTGGGGTTAATCCACAACAGAGATGCACACTTTTATTCTGAAGCTATGAAACAGGGTAGAATGATGATGTACACACAGATCTAGTCTTGCACATGAATGGATTTTTTCTTGGTCAGCCATCTCCACACAGGAATTACAAATACTGAAGAAAAGAATACTCATCCAGATATGTTGACATTCTCTGTGTCATCTTTTCCTTAACTTTTTGAGTACCAGAATGTGTTAACTTCTTCCAGCACTATAATGGCAGGGTTAAAGTAACATCATAATTTTTTTTTTCTTTTTAACCTCCAGTTAGGTTGTTTATTCAACATCAAGTAAAAGGATGTCCTTGCATACTCAGCTCTATCATCTAAAAAAATAGACGATTTGTTTCTGACTATTAGAGACAGCAAACACAGAACAAAAAGAAAAAAGTGAAAAGGAAAAATGAAGGGCAGACATGCCCTCTGTATTTGTCAGACAAAAATCAAAATGTTGTTTTGTTGAAACATTACTTTGCTCTGGCATACCAACAAACAATTTTCAGTGAAGTGTAAAAAAAAAAAGACAAAACAATATGCATATGTTTTCAACAATAATATAAATATGTATTACAACATTGTAGTCTCTATTATATAGAGAGTTTTTAAAAAGTAGTCAAAAATAAAAAATTAAAAAAAAAAACCCTAAAACCAAAATTGTTTTTATTTATGGCAGGTGATTTCTCAAAGATTTTAAGGAAAAAATAAAATAAAATATAAATTTTTATATAAATTCTTCAGCAACAAAAATGTATACATCACAGAATCACATAATCACAGAATTCTAGGGGCTGGAAAGGACCTCTAGAAATCATCTAATCCAACTCCCCTGCCAAAGCAGGCTCACTAGACCAAGTTGCACATGTAGGCATCCAGGTAGGTATTGAATGTCTCCAGAGAAGAAGAATCCACAACCTCCCAGGGTAATCTGTTTTAATGTTCCATCACTCTTACAGTGAAGGGAACATGCATACAGCACATTTGTGCAGAACTTCCTGTGCTTCAGTTTGTGGTCATTTCCACTTGTCCTATCACTATGCACCACTGAAAAGTGAATGGCCTCATCCCTTTGCTTCCTANAGAAGATGGGGTGGCCTACATGATCTCCAGAGGTCCCTTCCAACCCCTACAATTCTCTGATTCTATAATATTTATGTGAAATATACATTTATTTTGCCTTCCTAATCTCCCATAAGTCAAATCTAATAAATACCTCACTGGGGGACGTGTAGGTCCCATATGAAAATGCACTGGATCTTGTTGGTATGAAGCTATTCTTCTTTATAGCATTCCGTGTGCTGATGTGCTTTAGAGTTGCAATCAAAACAGTGTTGACTGTACACTGATGTCTAACTATTTCTGGGCAATGTTTAGATACGTTAGCTTTTTCCATTTCTCATTCTGCCCCAGAGAATGTAGATGGGCTGGACAAGAGGCTGGGAGGTAACGCAGCTGGGACACCTGAATTAAGTTGACATTATCTTTTTAGATATTCAGTTGTTTCATATGACATCATACTCATCAATTAAACTTGGGAGAAGCTGTTGCTTGGGTAAATAGCTGGGTATTGCTTTAATGCTTTCATGGTGGTAAGGGATTGCTTTTGCATTGCTTGTTTGAATTTGATGCCTTTTGTTCTGGTTCTGTGTTGTTTTTCATTATTATTTATCTATTTATTATTTTGTTTGTTTGTATCATTGTTTGTTTATTTAGTTGGTTGCTTCATTTGTTTTTCATTTTACTTATTAAACTGCCTTTAGCTCAACCTTCTTTTATCCCTTCTTTTCTTCCATTTCTTTCTCCAATCCCACAGAAGAGTAATGAGTGAATGGTTTTGTGTTACTCAGATTTCTGCTGGGGTTAATCCACAACAGAGATGCACACTTTTATTCTGAAGCTATGAAACAGGGTAGAATGATGATGTACACACAGATCTAGTCTTGCACATGAATGGATTTTTTCTTGGTCAGCCATCTCCACACAGGAATTACAAATACTGAAGAAAAGAATACTCATCCAGATATGTTGACATTCTCTGTGTCATCTTTTCCTTAACTTTTTGAGTACCAGAATGTGTTAACTTCTTCCAGCACTATAATGGCAGGGTTAAAGTAACATCATAATTTTTTTTTTCTTTTTAACCTCCAGTTAGGTTGTTTATTCAACATCAAGTAAAAGGATGTCCTTGCATACTCAGCTCTATCATCTAAAAAAATAGACTATTTGTTTCTGACTATTAGAGACAGCAAACACAGAACAAAAAGAAAAAAGTGAAAAGGAAAAATGAAGGGCAGACATGCCCTCTGTATTTGTCAGACAAAAATCAAAATGTTGTTTTGTTGAAACATTACTTTGCTCTGGCATACCAACAAACAATTTTCAGTGAAGTGTAAAAAAAAAAAGACAAAACAATATGCATATGTTTTCAACAATAATATAAATATGTATTACAACATTGTAGTCTCTATTATATAGAGAGTTTTTAAAAAGTAGTCAAAAATAAAAAATTAAAAAAAAACCCTAAAACCAAAATTGTTTTTATTTATGGCAGGTGATTTCTCAAAGATTTTAAGGAAAAAATAAAATAAAATATAAATTTTTATATAAATTCTTCAGCAACAAAAATGTATACATCACAGAATCACATAATCACAGAATTCTAGGGGCTGGAAAGGACCTCTAGAAATCATCTAATCCAACTCCCCTGCCAAAGCAGGCTCACTAGACCAAGTTGCACATGTAGGCATCCAGGTAGGTATTGAATGTCTCCAGAGAAGAAGAATCCACAACCTCCCAGGGTAATCTGTTTTAATGTTCCATCACTCTTACAGTGAAGGGAACATGCATACAGCACATTTGTGCAGAACTTCCTGTGCTTCAGTTTGTGGTCATTTCCACTTGTCCTATCACTATGCACCACTGAAAAGTGAATGGCCTCATCCCTTTGCTTCCTATTCTTAGATATTTATAGACATGGATCAGATCCCTCTCAGTCTTCCTTTCTCAAGGATTAACAGACCCAGATCTCTCAGCCCTTCCTTATAAGGGAGGTGTTCCAGGCCCCTTATCATCTTTGTGGCCCTCTGCTGGACTCTTTCCAGGAGATCCCTGTGATCCCTGTATTTTTTGTACCAGGGAGCCCAGATCTGGACACAATACCCAAGTGAGGCCTCACCAGGGCAGAGTAGAGGGAAGTATTGCCTCCCTGCACTTGCTAGCCATGCTTCCAGGATCCCATTGGCCTTCTTGGCCACCAGGACACACTGCTGGCTCATGGCCAGACTGTTATCCACCAGGACCCCAAGGTCCCTATCCTCAAAGTTCCTCTCNATATGACATCATACTCATCAATTAAACTTGGGAGAAGCTGTTGCTTGGGTAAATAGCTGGGTATTGCTTTAATGCTTTCATGGTGGTAAGGGATTGCTTTTGCATTGCTTGTTTGAATTTGATGCCTTTTGTTCTGGTTCTGTGTTGTTTTTCATTATTATTTATCTATTTATTATTTTGTTTGTTTGTATCATTGTTTGTTTATTTAGTTGGTTGCTTCATTTGTTTTTCATTTTACTTATTAAACTGCCTTTAGCTCAACCTTCTTTTATCCCTTCTTTTCTTCCATTTCTTTCTCCAATCCCACAGAAGAGTAATGAGTGAATGGTTTTGTGTTACTCAGATTTCTGCTGGGGTTAATCCACAACAGAGATGCACACTTTTATTCTGAAGCTATGAAACAGGGTAGAATGATGATGTACACACAGATCTAGTCTTGCACATGAATGGATTTTTTCTTGGTCAGCCATCTCCACACAGGAATTACAAATACTGAAGAAAAGAATACTCATCCAGATATGTTGACATTCTCTGTGTCATCTTTTCCTTAACTTTTTGAGTACCAGAATGTGTTAACTTCTTCCAGCACTATAATGGCAGGGTTAAAGTAACATCATAATTTTTTTTTTCTTTTTAACCTCCAGTTAGGTTGTTTATTCAACATCAAGTAAAAGGATGTCCTTGCATACTCAGCTCTATCATCTAAAAAAATAGACTATTTGTTTCTGACTATTAGAGACAGCAAACACAGAACAAAAAGAAAAAAGTGAAAAGGAAAAATGAAGGGCAGACATGCCCTCTGTATTTGTCAGACAAAAATCAAAATGTTGTTTTGTTGAAACATTACTTTGCTCTGGCATACCAACAAACAATTTTCAGTGAAGTGTAAAAAAAAAAAGACAAAACAATATGCATATGTTTTCAACAATAATATAAATATGTATTACAACATTGTAGTCTCTATTATATAGAGAGTTTTTAAAAAGTAGTCAAAAATAAAAAATTAAAAAAAAACCCTAAAACCAAAATTGTTTTTATTTATGGCAGGTGATTTCTCAAAGATTTTAAGGAAAAAATAAAATAAAATATAAATTTTTATATAAATTCTTCAGCAACAAAAATGTATACATCACAGAATCACATAATCACAGAATTCTAGGGGCTGGAAAGGACCTCTAGAAATCATCTAATCCAACTCCCCTGCCAAAGCAGGCTCACTAGACCAAGTTGCACATGTAGGCATCCAGGTAGGTATTGAATGTCTCCAGAGAAGAAGAATCCACAACCTCCCAGGGTAATCTGTTTTAATGTTCCATCACTCTTACAGTGAAGGGAACATGCATACAGCACATTTGTGCAGAACTTCCTGTGCTTCAGTTTGTGGTCATTTCCACTTGTCCTATCACTATGCACCACTGAAAAGTGAATGGCCTCATCCCTTTGCTTCCTATTCTTAGATATTTATAGACATGGATCAGATCCCTCTCAGTCTTCCTTTCTCAAGGATTAACAGACCCAGATCTCTCAGCCCTTCCTTATAAGGGAGGTGTTCCAGGCCCCTTATCATCTTTGTGGCCCTCTGCTGGACTCTTTCCAGGAGATCCCTGTGATCCCTGTATTTTTTGTACCAGGGAGCCCAGATCTGGACACAATACCCAAGTGAGGCCTCACCAGGGCAGAGTAGAGGGAAGTATTGCCTCCCTGCACTTGCTAGCCATGCTTCCAGGATCCCATTGGCCTTCTTGGCCACCAGGACACACTGCTGGCTCATGGCCAGACTGTTATCCACCAGGACCCCAAGGTCCCTATCCTCAAAGTTCCTCTCTAGCAGGCCATCCCCCAACCTGTACAACTGCATACGGTTATTCATCCCTTGGAACAAGACTCTACACTTACTCTTG
>VXAB01013182.1:0-31429 GCA_013399175.1 Odontophorus gujanensis | reverse complement strand
CTGCAGCAGTTGAATGGGATATATATGGCACGTTTCAGGTTCTTTATATGAATACTGTGTGTGAAAACCATGCACATTTGGGAACTGTGTAACTTGTTTATGATTACTGTAATGCAAAAGCAAATTGTTGCAACTACTGTTCTGAAAACATAGGCTGATAATGTAAAGCAATGCACTTTTCAGCTGCAAGAATCAACAGGAAGTTAGCAGACAAGTAGTGAGCCCGTATCAATACATGACTGATGGAGTAGTTCTTGGAGACAGTCTACAAATGAACAAAACAAAATTAACCCTGCTGAGAAAAAAACAAAAACAAAAAAAACCCCTGTTTATATTCTGTGATAGATATTGAAGGCAGTAGATGACCAAAATGAAATAAAATTAATAAGATCTTCTGTAAACTATTTCTAAACATTTAGATACGTAGAACTAAACCATGAGCTGAACTGTTATCTGTTTCAGAGTAATTTGCCAGGGGAAATTACCCACTGCACTCAAACTGCAGCAGTGCACAGTTTGTTGTATATTAACAGTAAGACAGTTCAGTACCATCATGTAGCTGTATCAGAAAGGTAAACTAAGGGTACTGTAACTGAAAAGTACATGAGGCTAAATTTGTATTAGGCTGCTTTTCTGTTTCTCTGCAGCATCAGAAATTTGACTGAATCTTCAGCAGATCATGTTCAACGTGTGTGCTTTTCATATGAGCTGACTTGGAAACTGATGCTTTTTCAGATGTCCTCAGCAGTGTAAAAACTAAGAAAACAAGACAAAAGAATGGAACCCTTACAGCAGGAGCCAGACTCCACAAGTGCTATCCACCACGTGACACTTAAAATAAACAGGGGAGTAAGCAATACTGTATATGTGTATAATGTTTTTCTGGTAGTAAAATCAATTTCCATTAGTTTAACACCATTATTAACTACAAAGCATCATATGCTGTAAAGCACAACCAATTCCATGTAGTCTTCAGCGTTAAAGACAGGCTGGCAAATTACTTTAATTAGTGGTTTGAAAAGGAAAGTTAAATTCTAGCTTTTTTTTCCTCCTCTGTCAGTCCCAGGAATACATCCTTATTTGTTTTCACAAAGTTCTATTAAGTAGTAACATGTCAGTAAACCTTATTGCTGGGTTCAGAAGGAAAACTGTCCAAAAATAAACATATGAATGATCAGCAAAAAGCTACATGGAAATACTGCTCCTTAAAAAACACTGTGCGCATACAGCAAGATAAATGTAGCCTAAGTGCAGTAATACAGCTGAAAATAGTGCTCAAGTGGCAAGTATGAATGACAGGAAGATAGTTTGCACAGATTTTGAGAAGAGAGATTGCAGGAGAGGTTGGTAGGCACTAACATTTTGTGTAAGAACTTACAACTGGACGTATAGAAGGAGAGCAATAGTTCTGTTTGAGTAGGAGGAGACAAATCGAGTAGAAAACGGGCTTGTCTGTTTTCATCATACAGCTTGTACGTGCTCACAGCTGAGATTAACCCAGAAATAAAGCTGAATGTTCAGAAACATACATCAGATTTAACCTTCCTCAGAACCAAACTCCTGGCTGGTGCTGAGGCTCCTCATCAGAAGGGTAAACTGGAGAGGTAGAAGAATTGGAAGCATGAATATGGCAACAAGAGAAGAGTTTGATTAAAGTCTGAAGTACTGACAGAAGACATTAAAAGTACTCTGCGTAAAATACAAATATTAGTAGGATGGCTGAAAGTTTGGCAGTGTTCTCTGTGGTTGGTGTCTGATCTGCCTGACTGGGGTCTAAAATGGCTGGAAAAGAGGCACCTCCTTTGCTTTATCTTTCACATGAAAGATGACTCTATGGGTAGCCGAATCATGAATGGATTTTTTGCTTCAAAGGGAAGTACTCTTGTATTCTGATCCGCAAGCTGGACAGTAGGAAAAGGAAGTCAGTGAGAGCAGGTCCAAAATAAATTCAGGTGAAACAGAAAATAAAAGGTTTCACTTGAAAGAGCAGAAGTTTGAGAATTTTTCTTAGCATAGGGGAAAGGCTGAGCGTTATCAGATGGTAACAGAATAATAGCTTCAAAATGAGGAGAAGAAAACTCTTCCAGAGAGCATGAAGATTTGATCAGTAAATCCCCCACAAAGTAGCTATTAATTCTATAGGAAACAAAAACTAAAGGATGAACCTGAAGAGTATTTTTATGACACTTCCAACAGTATTCTTCAGTCCATCAGATTTGGTCTAGGGTGTAGCCAGTTCTATGGAGGTGCTTTTTCCAAGCATTCTTGGCAGGTGAGAAGCTGATAGTCCTAGTGCTGTTTCAGGCAATCAGTTATCTGTAAAAAACCGATCTGAGAAGGTGCAGTCTTGTGGCCTATCCAAACAGGCAATATTAAGAGCAATGGTTTTGTGGTGCTGCTGTTAAACTGTAGCTAATTAAGTTTCAGTGGCACTAAGTCTGGCTCAGCAGTCCTTGAATAGGCCTATGTAGCAGTGTCAAAAATTCTTTCGGCTGTAAACTTGTAGGGGTGTGTTCACTGCATCGTTCAAGTGCAATAAAACATGTAGTAGCCATTTTTTTATAGGCCCTGTAATTTACCCTAAAATATTTGGGTTGAATCAA
Organism: Odontophorus gujanensis; assembly: GCA_013399175.1. Taxonomy (NCBI): domain Eukaryota; kingdom Metazoa; phylum Chordata; class Aves; order Galliformes; family Odontophoridae; genus Odontophorus; species Odontophorus gujanensis. The sequence continues at coordinate 28,826 of VXAB01013182.1, read as the reverse complement.
TTTTATGTAACAGCATCTGAATTTTTAAAATAATTCATTAATATTTCTTTAGGTCAGATATTGCTTTGAGGAATAACTGCGGGATATACATTTGTGTACACGTTTTGTACTTGAGCTTGCAGGCTGCAAGTACTCTCAGGTGTACGTGGAAAAAGACACGTGGAAAAAAGTTGAAGATGAGCATTTTGCTCTTAGGTACACTTTGTTGAATGATAATACCCATCAGTGCAAATGGAAGTTGCCATGTGTTAGTGCCCAAATGGACTCCTTTCAAATTTTGCATCTTATAAAGCACGGACGATATTGGTATTCTTGTCTTTCCATTACGAATCATAAAGTAAACCAGTGGAATTCAGGTCATCTCCCATCAGCTCAAATGCTCGTTTAAGAGATTTTCCACGTCTTAAAAAATGCATTGTACAAATTAGGGCCCAACCTGACGTTAATATAAGGTGCAGAAGTTAAAGCTCCAGAGTAAGGAATATCTTGAGGTGAACTGAGGAAGACTGAGCTTTTCAGTAGGCATTCGAACTGAAAAGAAGACAGTATGCTCCATTCTGAACCAGTAGTTACAAATGGTTTAGAAAGTGATAGCATTTCAATTATTATCACCTATATAATGTAGTCTTTCTTGCAGTTATGTCCTTGAATCACCATTTCTTGACTAAAATGAGACACTTTTTGCAGCCAACAATCCATGACTTTAAATATTTGGAAGGCCAGCTGATTCACCAAACTGGAAGAAATTAAAGACGTCGAGGCATATTATCAACAGCAGAATTACATGCTTTCTAAATTACATCTGATCACATATATTCTTTTTACTGTTTGAAATAACAGTTAAAAAGCATACATACATACATGCAACACGTCATTCAGTTTATCTGTAGTAGCCTTAAGTAAACGTTGGTAGTGTGCTGAAATGAGCTCTGTGTAATCTTACAAAAGATGTTAGCACCTACAACATCTCCTCTTGTTCCTGCGTGAAGTCTTCTGCATGCACCTATTTCTGTTTGTAGTAGACATTCTCTCTCTAGGAAAATTGTCCATAAGACCAATGATTCCATCAGCAAATTAGCCAGAAAATGCCATCAGTGCACATGGTGACACTGTGCCACTGGTGATTTTTGGTTGCCATTTCAGTGGTCTAATTAAATTGGCAGTTCTCTGCAGTGCCTGGAATCATTGTCTCCCTTCCTTTGGCACCTTAGCGCATACCTTCTCCTTTTATTTCCTGTCCTTCTAGCTGAATATCAAATGCATTATTGATTGTTCCTCTCCCATCCCTTCTCTCTTCCACCACCCTCAACTTTTTTTAATCTTCTTTCTTGTTTTTGTTTTTGATTGGCAGTATCATCCAGACAAGCAGAAGGCAGATGTGCCAGCAGGAGAAGTGGAGGAGCGTGTGCAGAGGTTCATCGAAATTGATCAAGCGTGGAAGATTCTAGGGAATGAAGAGACAAAAAAAGAGTATGACCTGCAGCAGCGTGGTAGGTTCCTGCCAAGGAGTGCTGTAGCAGCAGCAGCTCTTTAAATAAGCAGGGTCTGGGAGTAGTTGTGAGATGGTATTTTAAAACGCTGCTTGTTGCTGAACCAAATGTTTCTTTCACTCTTGTCCTACTTTCAGATGTGGATCCATTATTTATAGCTTCTGCTATGCATACATTAGCTAATGAAAACACTGAATTTACCTCCAACAAAACATTAGGTGGCGTTATTCCTAATAATATGAATATGGAATTAATACTAATCATAAACCTTATCCCTTTTATTTCATTAAGGCAGCTTCATTAAGTGTTCTTTGTTCATTTATTTTTTTTTTATTTAAGTCCTATACTGCATTTCACTGCAGTATTTTAGATTCAGGCATTATTTAGTTTATATCTAGTGTTCAACGTGTACGATACGTAAGCACTTAAGAATCGTTAAGGCACATTCTTTCTGGTTGTTTGTTTAAGATAGCTTTCATAATTCATCTGCATTCTTAACTAGCCTTTCTAAATCAAGTTTATAAATAATATTCCAATATAACACATTAACTAGGCAGCTCTAGCACGCGTTTCTTTTTATGCCTCTCAGAAAATAGCTTCTTAAAACAGTGACAGGCTGTTGTGAGAAAGAAAGGGGGGAAATGTAGGTCAGGTCTGTCACACATGGGCTACCATTACATGAAGTGATAGGCTGTCTTTCTGCTCTGGCCTCAGGATAGGAGTCCCTCAGCCTTCCATTAGAACCTTCAATAAATGTATATCCACCCTACATGTTAATGGGGGGAGTCAATAATAGCGTATTGCCTGTGGGGAAAACACTCAGTCGCACTCTGCAGTAACACACTCTGGTCCAGCATTGACGTGTAGCCACCACCACTTTTGAATGTGTCTGATAAAAGCCCACTGTCTCTGCAGCTTGTTATTGAATTCTCTTCCATTGTACATTGGCACACCATCAGACCTTGCTCTCTTGTGCTGATTTTTAACTCCCCTGCCGCTGTGGATACCAGAACTTTGAGAAACAAAGGCTTAGTCATTCGGGTGGATATGCATCACTGCAGGATAAAAAGAGTGATATATAATTGTATATACCCAGTATGAATTCTCTCGTTAAATAATCCTGCGTTTCAGGCTTTGTGTGGGCTTTGACAAGGGGGTGGAAGGGGTTAAAAAAGAAAAAAGTGAATAAATACTTAAGAAACAAGGAAAAAAAATGATCTTGTGCTAACTTTTCATGTAATCAGTATTAAGATCAATCTTAAATGACTTACCTCGATCTTAATTTTCAAATGTCTGGTGCGATGCCAGAACAGAGTGAGATGAGAACAGAACGAGAACAGAAATTCCTAAGTATCAGCTGTGTCTTCCATTGTCACTACTTATTAAACGCACAGAAACAAATGAAATTTTAAAGATGAAGTTGCAAGTCTTTTTTCACACACGCTCAGTTTTATCAAAACTTTAAATCTAGACCACGACGTTCAAATTGACTTGGATCGCGTAAGCCTGTTTAGTAAGAGGAAAGATTTAATAAACTAATTAGTTTTCCCAAGGTATTTAAGGTCATTTCTGTACACGTTCTCCGTATTTACAGAGATTCCTTTGCATCTAGATGAGTTACTCTAAAAGCCACCTCAGTAACGTTCTCTTGTTGTTGTTTAAGGAGCAAATAAAGAAAACAATTTATTCACGCAGGTAATTGGTAACAGTAAGGAAACAGGATGGGTAATTTCAGTATAGAGCATCCTATTTGAAAAGGACACAGTGCTTCAAACTAAGCCAAACACATCACATACATGTGCAGTGTTGATGCTTTCTTTGTAGCATGTTCCCTAGCAGCAAAATGACAGTGAAATAAAACCCAGTCCTTTGAATGCCTGTCAGGTTGCTTCTGAAGTCATGATTCTAGACAAATTTGTAGACGCTGCTGTAAAGGCTCAGAGAAACAAAGGCACTGAGACAGCAGCTAAGGGGAACAGCCATGAGAGAGATATTATAGCAAGTTAGTAAAGCTGCAAAGCCTAGGAAGCAGAATCTGAAGGAGGCCAGTGTGCATGTGTGTACAGCTGCCACTCGTGCAATGCAACCTTTCCCCCATAGCAGATTGGTGATTTGTATGTATTTTCTTGTGCTACATTAAATCATTGTTACTGAGCTTCTTTGTTACTGAGGTTTTTTGGTTTTGTTTATAAGTCTTGGAAAATAACGAGCAAATGTGCTTCTATATCTTAATACTGCTTTGCTTTGAAAGTAACATAGTGATCTTTGGGGGTTGGAATAAAAGCTGCATCACAGGTTACCTAGTAACAATGGACTTCCCAACAGATTTTCTCCCTGGAGACTTTCCGCTATTTGTTTGGCATTCTATTTAGAAAGGAGGAATATACACCTGAAATCAAACCTGACAGTAAAAATTACCAAAATGCTTTTTGGTGAGTTTCAGTTGGAATTAACGTGTTCTGCAGTCTTCACAGTCAAGTCATTTGAGCCTTGAAAGTTCATGCCTATGTCACGATTTGAAGGAACAAAAACCTCCAGAGACTCCCCAAGATTGGAAAGGATCTTCGTAGGTCACCTTGATCAACCCCAAAGCTGGCACGGATCAGTTGCTCACACCGTCTCCAGACTAATTTTGAGATCTCCAAGGACAGAGATTCCACAGCTTTTCTGACAGCCTGTTCCAGTGTTTTTTAACCAAGTTTGATGGAAGGGCTCCTTGCACCTGGTGCCACTTGCTTAGCATCCTTCTAAGAAGTCTTCCCATTAAGCACTTATAGACAATGAAATGCAAAACCAGTTCTTGGCTTCTGTTTGGATGCTGTGTCTCAATCCTTGACCATATTGGTAGGCAACCGCGGTTATTTCTCTGTCTCAGTGCTCTGTACTGGGGAGCCCCAAACTGGACACAAGGCATCAGATGTAATCTCAAAAGAGTCAAAAAGAAGACAGAATAATAAATATGGCTCCCTAACGATGCTGGATGCACGTAGCAGTGCCCTGCTAACTTGTGTGGAACCTGTTGTCCACTGGAATGCCAAGGTCATCTCCTGGGAAACTGCTTATTGGCCAGCTCTCTCACAGACCACTGCTGCTTTTGGATACTCCATCCCGAATGGATGGAAGATGTAATCACCCAACAGATGCTTTTCCACCTGAGCACATACCCTCTTCCGATTTTCACTTTCTAAACGACACAGATTCTGGAATCTTGCACAGGTGTGATTATAAAGCAGGAAAATGAAAACCTGAACTAAAGAAGTAGCTCCTTCTTCCCTTGCTCCTTCCTGATCTCCCCCAGCATAGTAAACTGAAAAGACTTGGAGATGGCCACTTGGCCTTTCATCCTCAGTCCCCCCCTACTCCATAAAGGGATGACAGTGTATTCAACATCATGGTAACTTCCATCATTTGATAAGCAAGATGCCAGACAAACAGCCTCACAAACCCACCACAAGAACAAGCAGAAGGAGGCTTTTTTTAGTTTCTTGCTATGAAAATTCCTTCTTAACAAGTACTTAAATCAAAACTAAGCTTTTTGCATGGCCATTACTTTCAGCATATAGAGTGCTAGCTCGTACTTCCAAGTGACACAACTACACATTCATTTCTAGCCATGGATTTTATGGCTGTATGGCACACAAGCCTTTTATTGCAGCTCCTTAGAGTGTGAGTGAAGCAGCATTTCATTTTCTTTCTTTCTTAACAAAAGTGTTTTTTTGGTTAGGAAAATCTTTTACATAGCTTTTTATAATTTCAAATTAAAACATGCTTATTTTAAATTATATAATTAATAAAATTTGAGGGTCTTATTTGAAAAATAAAGAGACTAATAGAAAAAAAAAAGAAACTTCTGTAAATATCCAGGGTTTGGGTACTGTCATGACAACACTGACTGACAACACATATCTTGAACTTGGGTAATTATAAGTGTTTGTCTGGTTTTTTAAAGAAAAAAAAAGTCCATGCAAACAATATATAACAGTCAGAGTTAGAAACTGTTATATTATGATGGTCTTTACTATTACCATACACTGTTAAAGGGGTTAAATTTCCATTCACTGCTTTGCAGCCCCTTTCCTTAAACTCAGCCTCAAATAGACCAAGAAATATTTATTGTATCCTCAAGTAAAACTTAAATACCTTTCCTCTTTTACAATTTCTGAATGACCCAGCAAGGGCTCTAGTAAAGCTTTACTCAACCAAGCCGCTAATAGTTATTTAATGTTGTTCTGTAGCCTGAAAGAATCTCAGTAGTTTTTCCTTTTAATCTCTTTGAATTGCAGGCTCATAAACCTCTCTGATGAGCCTGCCACTGTTTTCTTAGATCCTGCAGTTGAGACAATGGAGCTGCAGAATCCTTTCACCTCTTGTTGTCAGACAAATCCAATAGATGGCAAAGCCAGGCAGGCTGGACTATTTGTGAATTAAAATTTGTTTTCCAAGTTAAGAAAGGTAATCATGTCTTCAGTTATCCATATCCAGGAATGCTGCTGAAAGTGCAACTCTGCACAGAGTTCTACAGACTGCATGGAAGTAAAGACACTGAGTGTAACTGGATGCTGTGACAAAACCATTCTGAAGTAACTTTCTCTCACTGATTTACTTCAGAGAACCCTGAGAGATGTGGCTGTAAGATGCATAATAGCAATCATGTAGCTGAAACAAGGCATGCAGCAACACAATCAGTACACCTTGTGTAACTGTTAGGTTATAAATCTGGTTGTAAGCTCCTCAAACTCATTGAGCTGTGCTTCTATGTTAAAATAACTAGCCCAAACTATTTGTCCTACCTTGAGGTATTTCAGATTCGATAGTTTATCAAATAGGAGAATAAGGAAAATAGAACAGCTCCGTACAACTCTGGAGAATATGTTTCTCCAGTTCTGATGCAGACAAGCAAATAATTGCAGCACACAAAACTGACAGTCACTAGATTATGTGTTAAGTTTGGAGACTCAAGCCAGTTGAGAGTACTAATTGAAAATTAGCATCTTGTTGAAATACCAGTGAGTCTACTCAGACTTGGGCATCACACTAGGAATAACAATTTCAGCTCAGGCAGGGGATCATACAAACAAGGAACTGCACCTGCTGAAGTTCATTATTTAAAATACACCATCATGTTCTGAAGAGTAAGGTGGCAGCAACCAGATGATGGTGTTCCACGGTAAAGAAAGAAATGATCAAAGCAAAGGAATTTTCTTGATAACAACCTGATTTAAACACGAAATATACCCCAAGCTACTGAGTCTTGCCAAATCGAAGACATGTCTGTGAATATGCTGAAGGTCAGCTTTCAGGCATTCCTGGTTCTTTAAAATAAGAAACAACAGCATTTGTGGAGTTGGATCTTCCACACGTCAGGCAGCATTTGGGAGGTTTTGTGTAGCAACTTACGTTTCATTCTAATAATACCTTCTATGGCTTCACTTGTAACTGAACAAAATCTGACACCGTCCACTTGGTGTGAACTGAGGGCATTGAATGTGAATAGATGCACTGATAGATTTGTGTTTATATCGAACGGTTAGCAGATGACAATTTGAATTGCACTGCACCCTTCTTCCTTTCATGCTGCACTCAACGTTGGATGAATCTAGGGGATCAGATGGCAATAGATCACGCATGTGCAGATTAGAATTGATGTTCTTTCTGTCTTGAGAATCTCTTTATCGTAGGAGAGCACTCGGCTCCTAGAACTGTTCTTCATCAATCTTTTGTTGGTAATATCATTTTGCAGGAATCACAGCGTTCTTCTAACCAGTGCTTATTGGGAGGTTTCTCTTTGGCTTCACCTTTTGAAAGGAGAATGGGTTATGCAGAGAAAGTGTGAAAACCTGACTAGTTGTGGCCCTGAGGTAACCTACTCGAGCTGACCCTGCTTGTGCAAGGGGGGCTAAGCTGGGTCCTTTCCAATCTCACTCTGTGACTCTTTTGGAAAGTACAGGTGAACTTGCTGAAAAGTATTCATAGCCAGGCTTTTTAAAGGCACTCATTTCAAATTCGGCCCTCATTTCATGCAGTTGTTTGGGATAAGCATGAAAACTGCTTCCAGCAGCGTTTTAATTTTACTAATGCACCGTCACCACATGAAGATCCTGGCTACAGCAAGAAATTCCCCACTTAACACAGGAAAAGGGAAATTTCAGAATGCTTTTTAAACTGATTCCTATGTGTGACTCTCTGGTAAGGAACAGATTTACTGCTAGGAATAGAAGTGTTAATATACCAGGAAGAATTAACAACTTGTATGTTATCTGAGCTGAACGTTTGTCACTGTTTTCTTTATAGAAGATAATCTGACAAAAGAATGGCCATTACACGCACAGATTTATCTTGAGGATATGTCCTGGAATGAAGGTATGAATGCTTTCCTGTTCTTAGTGCCTTTCATTGTCACTTAAAAAGTTTTCCATCTTTTTCTGCATCTTATACCTGTCCTCTAACCTCTTTTTTCCAGTATTTTCCTCACATTTAGTTGTGCTGTTCTGTGATTACTTGCTACTCTTTAATTTCTCTGCTAGGTCCTTTCAATCCTGCCTTCCAAGTGTCAGCTGAAGCCCCTTTCCAGCACTGCTGACTTAAACTGGCACTTGACTTCATGATACTTATTTGGCATTCTCTCATTTTCCTCCCCAACCCCCATTTCCAGCTCTCACTTTGTTTGGGCACACACCATTTTCCACTTCGCTCTCTCGCTGGAGTATAATTGACTGTACTTTTCCAGATTCTCCCAGAATTTCTCAAGCATCTTATTGTACTTTTTATGATGGTAGAATGCATTTTTTTTAAAATACACATTTTTTTCACCTAATAGTGTGTTACTTTCCTCCTTTATATTACCCGTTTTTATAATTTATTTACTTTTTAGAGTAACAGCTGGTTTTATTTGATTTATTTTTTAAGCTGGGGGTGGGGGAAAGCCTAACTACTTTTCCTTTCTTCTGTTTCTTTCCTGAGTTAGCAATCTGTTTTGGAACCTTGATCTGTCATTCTTGTGGCTAACACTCCTTAGTTTGTTCTTCATTGCAGTCTAAAGATGTTGGTACTGTGTCAGTATCAGATTTTCACTTGGAAATATTCAGTGATGCAGTCCTTTTACCATATCTCTGTGTCACTGATAAGCACCTGATTATTATTTGTTTATTATTTGCTCTTTTAAAGAGTCTACACCGACTCTGGCTGTTTCTCATTAAGTGCCTCTCAGAGTCACTAAAACAAGAATATAGTGTAAGTATCGTCATTCAGAGTCCAGCAGTGAGAGGTCACACACAAACCATGTTTTGTTTTCAAGAGCAGCTTTGTAAAGTAATAATCCAAAATAAATTCCTGATTCATCTTGAGCACTAAAGGGTGTTTTTTTTGTTTTCTTTTTTTTGGCAGATGAACAATGTTATAGTCTCTCGTGCCGATGTGGCGGGAGTTACGCTGTCTCCAAGAGCGAAACCAAAGACACATCTTTGGTTTGTTGTGACACATGTTCACTTGTTATTGAGATCCTTCAGTGACTGCTCCAGACAGGCACACTGAGTTACAAACTTCCAAGACACTGGACACGCAGGACAGCATCTCACTGGACAAATGGGACAAGAGGGGGATGCTTCGAGAACAAGTCAGTCTTAACAGAGGAAATGTACCCATTTACTAACATATCTCTGAAGACACAGTACTTGTTTTTTGTTTTGTCCTTTTTCTCCTCAACTAGAAAGCAATTTATAAAAACCCCCAGAACCCAATATGAAGTTTGATACGCCTGACTATATCTCATGATCTGAATGACCTTTCTTTCCCAGCAAACAACAGAGAAGCTTCTTTCAGTCTCTGCCTCTTAGCAATTGCAGCTTGGGCCTTACCTCTTGAGTAAGTTAAATCCTTTTAAAGGCTCAGATGACAAAATTTAATCAGGAGGCATACATGTGAGAATGCTTTGAAGATAATGAAGAATCAGGTGTATTAATAGGAGACAGGAATATTTCCTATTTTGATGCTAAATATTTAAATCAGTTTCTGCTGAATACTCAAAAAGGACTTGACCCTTACAAAGAGGTGGCAGAGATTTGCAGATCTAGCTGGCTGGCTGTCCTGGTACAAAGCAGCAGGTACAGAGCTCATTCACCAACACCAAATCTACACTAACTTTTCAGCTTAGAGTCACTGTTCAATTGACTCCATCCATTGTCTGAACAAATGCAGGTCTCATTCTTTATATAACCACGACTGGGCATACTGTTCCCTGGATCAAACTGGAGCTAGTCCGAGGAAAACCACATAAAACACACATGAGCAAATGGGTATCAGATCCTCATGCTTTCCTGTTTAAATTCTACCATGCCACACTACTTGCTAATGTAGACACAGCCTATACATGTGGCTCTAGCTGGGTGACAAGCTAATACTGCATTGCCTTCTTCATCACTTGTTAACAGTCAATGTTAACTTTGTCTTCTAGTGAAATTCAAAGCTTTTTGAACAAATCCAAGCACTTACTGTGAATAGCCAGAGGAAGGAAACAAAAAAAAAAATCATATCACTGTTGATGATGACAGCAGTGTATCATTCCCACTTCAAAGTTAGATACCATCGCAGAAAGAAGAGACATCCTTGTCAACTAACACGTGTGTTTATTCTAAACAAAAATAATTCCATTGATTTCAGTAGAAAATATTACACAAGCTGGCAGCAGTCATTTAATTTTTTCAGTCATCAAGAAATCTATGGCCATTGGGGCTTGCACGTAGAAATCCAAAGTCATTCAGAGGCCATATCTGTAAAACAATGAAATCTTTATCACAACTCAAAGTTTGGTATTCTCATTTGTTTTTGCTCCAAGTTTTCATCAACTGAATCATTTTCCTAGCACAAGGAATGAAACATATCACCTGTGTGAGAAATAGATACTGCATACCAGGAGAAATCCTAATTCTGTAGTGTCTGGAGATAGTATTAATCAAGACACAGCATACTTTCCTACTGAGAGCTTCCCAAAGCACATTTTCCTAGAAAATATCTTCTAAATTCAATGTTTTCTAGCCTGTAGGCCTCTTAACTTAAAGGAGGCAGTATATATGTGATTCATCTAGGAGAAGAAAATAGCATGAACGTTACCTCCCCAGTCAAAGTATTTCTGTGAGGTACACATTTGTATTTTCAAGATGAGCACCTGAAATAAAAACACCGAAGCTTGAACAAAGAATTCCATGGCCTTACAGGTAAGCTTATACCATGCAAAAAGGAGTAGAGGGGTGGAGCGCCTGCCATAAGGAAGTGCTCTCAACCAAGGGGCCCCTCTGAGAAGGTGACAATGGGAAAGAGCACAGATCAGGATCACATACAAGCACAAGTGTCAGTGATGCTCCCAAGAAGGAACCTTGTCCAGAAGTTAACTATATAGATGCTCATACTACTGAGTGCTCCCAGGAGCACTTTCTTCTGAAAAGGCACTAATTGCATGTAGGCTAGCTGGTCTTGGATGCAAAAAGGTCATGTGAAATCAAGAACATTCTTTGACAGTGTCTCCTCTGACTGCCTCTCTTTTCACTGTGTGTTCTTTCAAAGATGGCACTAGGGGACCAGCAGGAAAAAGGCAAAGAGGTAATTTTGAAGAATGAATGTCCTGCTGTGGCTCTAATCCTATAAAAATCTCACAGCCTCTGCTCAAAGGAAGCGACTTAAACACAGAAAAATGATGTGCTATCTCGCTCCCAAAACATCTGTTAGTATGATGTTTATCTCGTTCATCTTTCCTTAGAATTTGGTTTTAAGGAAAGTACACAGGCACCTTCTAGGAGGAGCAAATTCCTCTACAACTGAATTTATAGAATATCCACAGCACAGTAGGAGCCTTGCTGCTTTCTGCATGAAGTAAATAAGTATTTTTTTTCTGTTTCTAAGAGAAAGTGGGGTGCTAAGATTCAGTACTTCAGTCTCTGTGACTTGTCCTCAGTATTACTACAGCAATTACAGAAGTGGCAAAGGCAGGTAGGAATGAGAGACTGAGAGGGAAGAAACAGCATCAGCTTACTACTAGGCTAGGAAAGTGCACCACTGGAAGCTTGGATGGACTTGCATCCATCTCAAGTGTTTTAAATATTATTTGACTATATAGTTTCAAATTCATCACAGTAATCTTAGTGGTAGATTTAGAAAGAAAGTGACTGTTTATTTAGTTCACGTGCAGGAGAGAATCCGAGAAACAATACTTCCAGTTGGAAAGAAGATGGAACAAGCATTCTGTGTGAAACAAAGACATGCCACTGCATGCAATAATTTCCAGCAGAAGTTGACTCTGACTTGTTGGTTCCAACTGGCTAGTCCAATTAGTGGCTATTTCCTTTTTGCCCTCTTTGGTTTGGCCAACATAAATCTGATCTGATGGGTGGGCCATAAATGGGGATAACTAGCTCTTTTGAAGATGCTCAGCGAGTCTAGCCCTGACATGAAGCCTATGTCCAGGGAATGCATAGGTTACCCTGTGTAGGATAGGATGAAGCATGAGTCCTGTCTAAGAAGGGAGCCCTCCCCTCAGTGGGCTTTTGCTGAATATGCAGCTGCTCATCTTTGAGTGGCCTTTTTATGAGGTGAGCTTAACTATCAGAGCTGCAGTTGATATGCTGGTAAGAAGGAAACAGGACAAATGTATTCAACTGTCGTAACTTCCCTCTGAATTAAAACCTGGCACACCGACACTGAGAAGCGCAGGTCTAAACATCACAGACGAACGTTGTTTCTCTAGCTTATCTCTGTTTTGCCAACAATAGATTACCTAAACAGAATTGGGATAAGCTCGTTTTCTTCTGTAGAAATCCCTCACTTTTCCATGTTAGATTGGCAACATTCTTGTTAACAGTTACTTACATCTAAACATCACTAAAAACGTAACTTAAGATTCAAAGGAACCACTGCACCTGCTTCTCCAAAGTCCACTGTAAGATAAACCAAATTCAGCTTCTGTTCTCAAGGCAGTAGGAGGTATTTCATGATGCCAAAGAGATGCCAAACTTTTAGCAGACTACAATAAGAGAAGGTTTTCTTGGCCAGTGGTCTGCTAATTAGGTACAACCATGTGGAATAGCTGTATTCCAGTGTCAGTGTACAATAGCTAGTTCACTGTAGCCTGATGTGAATCACCATGACTGAAACTATAAACTGACTTCTGAAAAATAAACTCTTTTTTGCTTAAATCTCATAAAAATGTTAATAATCACTAGCCTATCCGCATCATATAATGACTGTTATAAACATGTTTAAAAAGAAAAGATTGTTTCAGTCAAGTATCAACTGATTGCATACTCTTTTAAACAGATAATATTCTGGAGTTCCAAAATACTTCTTCAGCATGTAATGTGCATAGTTAGGAATTAATCTCCCTCCAGACCCCAAAACATTGTTACGTTATCCTCTTAGGGCAAGTGTCCAATGCATTTGATCTCTCCTTCACATTTGCTTTGGGCAGACAGTTAAGGTGGCAAGTTTTAATGCCAAACAGACACACGTTACAAACGTGTTAATGCAGATATTTTAGATACTATAAATACCTTAAAACAAATGCGTCCTCTTATCAGTCCGTAAGGAACAGGTCCATAGCACCTGGAATCTGTGGAATTCCTCAGATTGTCACCTTCTAACCAAACGTGTCCTTTAGGCACCTGTGATTAAGCAGGATTGAATTGAAATGTAAAGAGAAAACAGAATAGAAAGACATTACTTTTTGTTTGCCATACATTACCTAATTTCTGCTCGCTCTATTTCATGACCGTATAATGAACTAGATTTTATTTTATCTAGTAAGACCCAGTGCCAGATTTGGAGGGATGAGAGGGAGTACTCTAAACTATCTGTTCTATCAAGTGCTCAAAAAACAGCGGTTTGCAACAAAAAATCCAAAATGAAGATGTAAGAGGTTAGACCAATGTGACAGGGTCATTAATTTAATAGACTTCAAAAGAGGTCATTAGGATGTTGACTGAAAATCTGCCCTCCTGTCGCAGTAACAGCATGAACAGGGCAGCCACACACTCATCAACATCCTGGGGCCAGCACCAAGGCTAGACCTGTTAGTAGATTCATGATGAACTAACTGGTAATTGATTGTGACATCAATTACGAATAATCTCATCATTTTATCGGAGTAGGCTTGTCAAAGTTCTAATTAAGATCACAGTTCATTCTATGTGCAGGCAGAATCCACAACACATTATACTGCAATAATGATGATCACAAAACAGCAAATCCCTTTTTATAATTTGAAAATTAATGACGGTGACCTTATACTATATGACAAAGACCTTCCATTGCCTATATATGTTATGCCTTAACTGTATTACGTACCATAGATGAACAGTGTTCAGGGACTGACTGGATGACAAAATGAGAAATAGCAACCTAGCTGTATCAGTTAGCTAGATAAGAGTACAAAGCTTTCTTAAATGAAAAAGTCACTACTATTTATCTTAAGATTTCTGCTTGGAATATATGACCCTATTTTGACTTTTGTGGAAAACACTTGAGATGGAGATAACCTCTTATAAGTTAAGAAATGATGTATTTAGTAATTGTTTTCCATATGTTGCTAAGATTCTACAGCAGCCTGGAAAATTAAAGGTAGCAATGTATTCCCCATCTAGACAGTATTTGACGTGGACTTTAAAGGTAATGTACGTTTGTCCAAAACCAGATACGTACACATGAAATGCTACTATGCCCAGAACTCAAGAGTAAAACACAGAGGAACAAGATGTTTTTAAAAAGTCGAAGATTTCAAGCACAACAGCCTGAGCAATATAAATATCAGTATTACAGAAATAAGACCCATGGTCTCATTTCTATACAGTCATCTACGTATATAGAAATCTAGGATGACAGACTGAAAAGACTGAAATACCATTCTACTAAAGCCTGGATGTAAACCATTAAGACGAAACTCAAGTCCCCTAGATAAGTGTTTGAGGAAAACACAGATGAAGCACAGTCAGTGGTATCAGAGGCATCCGGCCAGGTAACACTGGCAATCTTATCTTTAAACAAGCCTTCCCTGGCTCTTTGCTTAGCCGTGTTCCTGCCTGCCTACCCAGCAGCCCCTTTGTTGAGCTGTGGCAAGTGTTTAACATACAGACTGAGAACCACTAGTTTGTCTCCAACAGTGGCATAAAAAGATGCCAATCACAGAGAGCATATGTGAGCTGTTCCCTCTCCCTCCCAGCCAATCCCTGTGTTTCTCTAGTGCCCGGGACAGGTGCATCAGAGCAATGAGATTGAACCGTAACGTCAGAGAGCGCCATGAAATTTAAAACACATTTCAAGTTTTAAAAAGTATTTGAACTGTTGAATTGTAAAGGAATACTTGGTACAAACATAAACTTCACTGGATGATGTGTAGTAGCAATGCATGAACAAAGCTTAGTCCGCAGATGCACAGCCGGCATCATCAGTCATCATCAGAATAAAAACATTAAAGAAAAAACACCCAAAAACTTTTGCCACCTTCAATATACCGAAGTTACTACTTCTAATACAGCTAACAATGACTAACAATTAATTATGTACACAAGATGTTCACAGTTTGCATTTCAGATAGAACATCTGTAGCGAAGTATGTGCCTACATCCTGAATTCACCTTTGCTGGTAACTTCTGTAGTTTCCCACTGAACATACGAGAGGACTGCATACCTCCAAGTTTGTACTGTCACAATGTGGGATTACTCCACAGATAATGCAGTATGGTACCTTGGTACAATGCCTGCCCACCACACGGGCACCTGGCTACAACCTGGAATTAAGACAAGCAGTAAAAATCACGCAGATTACTTGAAAACGTTGAACCAAATACTGGTGACAGGCCATAACTGTTAATTAATAAAAATAATAATAAAGGATAAAGCCAGAATCCTTCAGAGGTTTGTGCACCACGCTATTTCTAGACACATAACTGACTTCGGTGGGACTATCTGTATTGAATAAAGTGAATTTGAAGAAAAGAATTGGCTGGAACGCTTGTATTTTTGGTTCTGTACACTGACAGGCTGCTGCTGCCACCTTTTTTGTTTTTGACAACAGGAAAGCCACTCACTTGACAATTGACAAGGCTGATGCGCTCCAGTGTGTCCACAGGTGACGGTCTCTATGAGTAAAATCAGTTACTGTTACTACGCAGCACTATGCTGTGAATACAGTCACGTTTTCAGAAAAACAAAAACACTGCCAAGAATGCCAAAAGCATTCAGCTTAGCTGGACGGCATTTCGGATGTCCCACGCAGCCCAGCTCTCACAGGACTGCCTGTCAGCTTGCATGACAAAGCAGCAGTCCCACAGCAGCACAGGTCCGTCCCAAACCACGCTCCCTCTGATCTCCCGCAGCCTGTCTTTGCCTCGGCAACCCCAGTGCCTCTGGTTTTGTGCAGATTATCTGAGGATTTATTTTCAAGGAACAACAGCTCTAAGGGAGAACCGGTTATCTGAGGTGCAGCTGATATGCATGAGAATACGGACACTGATTAGACACATGCCTCTTCCCCTTCTCCCTCCCAGGGCTGTGAGGGCTGTACTACAGGAGCAGATAGACCACAGCAGCAAAATAATCATTCAGAAGAGCCGAACTTTTATTGGTAGCTTACAGTGTTTCAGCTCAGATAAACAGTAACCTCTCACTTCAGAACCAGGGGATGAAACGGCCACGCTGTTTACTGCAGCACTGGAAAAGCATTATACTGCAAATGAGATTGGCAAACATTAAATCGTCTGCCTCAAAAAGAAGAACAAACCCAAAACCACCATCTAAATTACATTTCAGCTTTTGCGTTTTGTTTTGTTTTTTAATTTTTCAGTTTGGGAGTCTTAAGGGTGTATTTTTGGGGGATCCCAAAGATGGATAAACAAATCAGTAATGAAGAAGTGATGAATTACAAACACAAATCTCTCACAGTCTCCCATTTTGGAAGTGTGAGCAGCCTGTGCGTGTCAAAGAACACCCGTACATACAGTCAGCTGGGAGCAGATGCAGCTTGAACTCTTATCAGGTCACAGGTATTCACATCACCTCCAGCAATATCAAAGTTTTAAACCTCAGAAGAATTAAATCATTCCCATCTTTTCAGCTCAGAGGCTTCCTTCTTGAGCTATGATAAGAACTAATCTCAGTGCTGGACAAAAGAAAAAAGTCTCTAAGTTCTCATCTATCCCTACTAAGGTCTATTTAAGTGCCTCCTACTTTGGTACAAGCAACAAATGTAATTGCTTCATGGCCTGCGGGTGTTCATTTAACAAAAGAAGCTTTTGTGAATAAACCACAGGTGTTACCTTTCTTGATTAAAGTGAAATATGATGAAAGAATCTACAATATCGAGTGACAAATTTACTAAATACTGATCAAATTGCCTTATTTAAGTAAATTGCATCTATTTGGGATAAAAGATACAGCACAGAAATGCAAGAGTTGAGCTTTCTCACTCGATACTTAGGGTGTCGTGTAACTCTCCCTTAATCCTTATTTATTAATACACAGCTAAGAGTGTGCAACACTTAGCAGATACTGTTTTTTAATGACCCAAATGCATCTCAAAAACGGACTTCACCACACAGTCACCATGTATATAACAGCCAGTGATACTCGGTAGCACAATATTTACAAACATGCCCTATGCTTCTACATTTCTCTTCCAGTGCCAGCATAAGTTACAAAATGGCAGCAACTTCAGTAGAAGTCTGCAAACACACGAGATCTGAAATCAACATCTCCTAAGCAGAACTATAAAGGTGAACAACTCACAATTTAGCACTCATAAAGAATGTAACAATGAATTCACCTTCAGCCATTTCCTTTCACCTACTGAATGGTTTAAGCTGCTTACGTCCAAGATGGGCTGTGTACTTAGCTCAGGTCGTGTATTAAAAAGAATTTATTACGACCTCGTCCGGATGACAATGAAACACTAACACGGATTTCTACAGAAATTAAAATTCACTGTGAGGAAATACAAATTCATTCTCTACATCAAAAATCGTTGCTTTTAATATGAAAATTTTAAAGACGTAGGATATGAAGACTCATCTACCTTTGGGAAGTAATCTAAAACCTAATCACTTCAATGGTGGCAATGTTAACACACTACAGGGAAACTTTATATAAAGAAGCCAAAGCACCTTAACTGGGATATGAATTTAAAAGCATTTTTTGCTGTTCTGCAGACATACCAACTGAGTGTTCTTTAATGAACAATCCTGTGAAGTTGTCACAGTAACTCAGCAAAGCAGTGGTTAATTGGACAGATTTGTTTCTTTGATTGCATTGCTGCTCTTCCTAAATGCCACGTGATACACAGGTAGCTCCTGTTATTCCCAGGCTAACTTACTTTGCAACTTTTCCACGCCATGCTATGTACTTTATGGGAAAGGTTGTAACATTTTCAAATCAGAAATACCTGTGCCAGTTAAATGGAGACGAAATGTGTTGTCTCTAAGTTCTACTTTTTGGCTTTTGCAAAGTTTTTGGTTGGGGTAAATAAAAACTCGAACACTTGCGTGTGTTGTTTGCTTTACTTCTGACATATTCTCATTCCATATCCAGATGCAGGATTTACTGGTAATTAAGCTGATCCAAATCACCCAGAAAAGCTATCTCAAGGATTTGTCAGTCCAGACTGTTACCCTTCCTGACTGACAGAAGGTCAGTATCTTGGAAAAAAAAAATAACGATTACAAATACCGTAAAGATAACTTCCTTACTTTTGCACGGACTATTCTTACCAGCAGCCATTAAGAAGTAAAGAAGGACGTGGTTCTTTCCTTATCTGGAAATCAGTTACCTTAAAGTATAGGTTCAAGAACACAAAACCTATTGGTTCAGACCCCAACTAGAACTTATGGTGGCAACACAAACCACACGGCCATTGCTGGCATGCTTCCGGTAAATGCTTACCTGAAACACAGTGATTTAGTCAAGAAGCCTGATAGGAACTAAGAGCTACAAATGCTCTAAGCAGGGCTAAGGGATCTTACAGGCACCTCCTTCCTGCCCCATGAGGCATGACCCGAATTTCTACTAGTCCACCTGAGGCCTCTGCACAATCTGCGTCATTTAAGGGAGTCAGAAAAGCCTCAGTTCAGACAGGAACACGATACAAGCAGACTAATGCCTGTGCTCCAGATCTTCAGTGAGCCCTTGATTAGTTGCTCCCATCATCCTGCACAGCTTCTTAGAAGTTATTACAGGATTTAGATGAGAGGAATAATGCAATCAGAAAATCATGCGGGTCCAACACGAAGTAAGCAGTACAGTGAAGACTGCATTCCACAGAGAAAAAGCATATAGCGCTGCAAATTCAGAAACCAGTGATCCTGAAACAAGTTGGCCTCTAATCAAACAGGGGATTTTAATATGGTTTTCCATGAGGAACGGACTGCCTGAACAGAAGAACCAGGCTGCGTCAGGGCCTGGGCAATACTCTCACCCTGGCATGGTCGCCTTCATCCAGAGCAGCTGACCTGATGCAGGTCTTGGCTCGGGCTGTGGGGAAGAAAGAGATGCTTGAGACATGAGGTACCTCGGTGGGGACTCACTCAGCAGCAGCATTGAAGCTGCACCTCTTGCTGCTGGTCCCTGCCTGAGCTATGCTGCTGTGTCAGATCAGAAAGGCTGCTCGTATGTTCTGGAGGTATTCCAAAACAAAACTGCAGGGGTAAACAGACTCATCCGCTTGAGCAGGAGAAAACCTGGAAATATTGTTGAAAGGACTGATAGCATTCTTTCTTTCCTCTGAGTCTGCATTTTGTCAAGTCAGTATTTTGATTAAAATGACTACCCAGAAGACTCAAGATAGCTCTTAGTCATGAACACTCCATACTGGGAACTCAACAGAGCCACAAATTAAGCAAATATACAAAATCAGTTCTTGTTTCCCAGCAGACAGATAGCGTAACGGCTGCTTGATTCACAACATCGCCTGTAGTCCCTAGAGTGCTAAAACTAACAAGAAAGAATATTTTAAGGAGAAGGCATAATGGTATTGAGCACCCTGAATGATCCTCCCACTCTTCAGTGCCTGAAGTTGTGCAGCCAAATCCTGCAGTACAGTGTAGCAATTAAACTGTGTCGCTTACGTTAACAGGATGCTACTCAGTACCCTCACAGCACTTGACAAGGACTGTTTAAGAGCTAATAGCACTGCGTAAGACCACTTCTCTGATCTGCAAACACAGTAAGATGCATTATCTTCAGAATTATGTTAGCTCTAGAGTTAACCACAGGATGAGGAGATGCCATCTCCGCAGTGAGCCTCATTTCAGCACAAGGTAAACACAGTTCCCCCACATCAGCTAGTCTCACAGCATTAGTGCTGTGTTGAGATTGATTACTAGCAGGGTGTTGCTGAGATATGGATTTGTATCTCAGCTTTTTATCACCATGACTTGCAAAAGGTGGTTCCTTATTTACAGACCCTAGCTGTATTAAGTGACATTATTAGGTACTACTTTTGTTTAAGTGACACAAAGGCTTAGCATGCTGGTGGTTTATGACATACAAGCTGCTTTAATCTGATGACTTACCCCTCACTTTTTCAGTCTGTAAATAGGAGCTGCAGCACAAGAACATATGGTACTAAAGAAATTAAAGCTAAAGTAAATGGCGTTAAAATGAATTCAAATAATAAAACGAGATACTCAATCTGAATTATAAACCTTGGCCTGTACTAGACTTTTAAAAACAGGAAATAAAAAAAACAAATATGAAAATTAACCTTGCAAAACAATTTCAGGACCATTTCAGAGTTTTACTGTGATGGAATAATTTCTAACCCTCGTTATTTAATTTTTATAATTAAATGGATAAGCCTGCAAAGATACTTTTAAATAACTGAAACCAGGTTTGAATACCGTGTTGATTAAATCAGTTGTTTACTTTTTTAGTTCAGAACACATCTCTTCTGACGCAGTAAAAATATGTTACACACTCCTAAAGTTAAGTCTACTGCAGTAAATACACTTGATGATACGTATAAACACCAGCACGAAGCACAAGATCTCAAAAGAACCCAGAAGAACTGCCAATGGAATGGAATCAAACTTCTCACGTAAATAGGAACATTTTTCCCACTGTTATTCAGTGGGTAAACTCGAACCTGTGACGTACGAAGTGTGCCGTGCAGGGCCTAAAGCAGAGATGCTCCTAATTTGCTTCAATTTTAATTGAAGCACGCCATTATTTTACACAATCATTTCAATCCGTGGGAACAGTTCCATCACTGTCCAACCCAGCAATGTGTGTCCCAGAGCCAGTTTTTGGTACCTCCTTACACTTCATGTAGTCCAGCAGAAATATATTTTCCTGTAAGACATTGCTTTGGCAGCAGAAATGTTTTTATACCGTTAGAAACACTTTCATGTAACTGTTGCAGCTCTACAGCACCTCTAATCTACTGAGTTTCTGAGGTGCTTTTGCTTTCAGCTGCGGTGTGTCTCACTGCCATCCATCTGACATCTCCAGTAACTGGATAACTCATAACACCCAACTACAGGCTGACAAACAGCAGCACAGGACAAAGCTGAGGTAAGAACTGCCTAATTCAGCAATGCTTCGCACATCTCATACTTTGCATTTACTTTGCTGTAGTAAGCTCACGAGCATGACAGCATCTATTCACTATCACCTCCCAGAACAAGAGACGGGTTAGTCAAGAAAAGCTGAGCAGTTCACCGCAATAAAAACAAACAATTCTCTGACCTTAAACATTTTTGAGTCAGCACATTCAGGCATCACTCAGAGATTTCTCATTAAAAGAAGCAATTAGTAGCCTCCTGCAAACAACAGAACTCGTGACAATTTGTGGTCTGCTCCCTCGAAGTGTGCCTGCACTTCTCCGACAGCCGCACACCCCAGGCAGCGCTGCTGGCCGTTTGGGACCGCAGCCAAAACCATTCCTCGGGAGTTTGGTTTCTCAAAACCCAATGCAGATTAATTCTCCTCAAAGGGGGAGCAATGAAACGAATAGCAGTGCCCCTCCACGACCGCTGCTGCTGTCTGAAGAAATTGGTGTTCGAGTTCTAAGTGTGCAGCTTTGTGGTTGGTTGAAATAAGGATCTGGTTGGATCATTATCTCAGCACGGATATGTGTTGCTTCTCCTCCCTCGGCAAGAACGGAATTGCTGAGTGAATAATCCGGTGTAATTTATGAACATAAAGTGCAGATATCTGTGTTGAAAATACTCTCTTCCATAACGTAAGCACCTCCTGAACAGATGGGAAGATTCACCTGTCCAGCAACCATTAAGGATAAGAGGAAAACAGAGCAGCATTAACAAACTTAGGTACTCCCATCTGGAGCGTTTCTCCCCTAGTTACAAGTTACGATGCCAGAACTAAGACAGCACTATTGCTTCTTTCCTGGACTTCCACACGTTAGCTTTATGAAAAACATTCACAGGAAAACAGGAAATGGATGTGCTCCTCATCCCCTCGTTCTCCCCACACTTGGTATGAAAACTGGCAACAAGAAAATCTATACCTATGGCAGAAGTTGTTCCACTTGGTATTTGTTTGACTACCGCAGGGTTTCCAGAAAGGCTTGCATCCTGAGTTTCTTTTCAGGACTAAGATAAGAGGGGAACAAAACGCTCAGGGAAATTCAGCCTGCTTCTATCAGCGTAGGTGGAATTCAGGCTTCCATTCAGGTCCTTCCGGTCTGAGAAATTCATTATTCCACCTAACTTACTACTGCCAGAGGAAGCAGGAAATGTCTTCAATTCAGTAAGAAAGGTGGCATTTTGTTTTGGTATTTAATATATTCCCACGTTTCAACATTAACACAGTTGGATTTATGGGAAAAAAAAAACAAAAGTCCTCCCCTTCAAGATGTAATGGAGAATGAGTCGCTACCACTGGTACTGACACTTATCAGAGGGCAGATTAGAGTCAGGTGCCTGAAACATTCTGCCTCAGCACTGGAACAGAAGAAATAACAAATCAAGCCCTTTGGAGCAAGGTATCAGTCCTATCTTTGTTCTCCGGTCCCATGTCTTAACTAAACCAAGACACCAAATCTGCAAACAAAGCCGACAATTACTCCATTGATTTTGGTACGTACAGCCTCCACCTCAACCAAGAACTACCTGAAATGCCCAATACAGGTAGCAACAGTACCCGAAGGGACACTGCTGAAGCTGACACTCTTGGGTAGCTTAACTCATACAGGATTCAGCCATCATAAACTGTAGCTAGCTGCAAGGAGCAGCCCACAGATAGCTGTGCAAAACCTAGTATTCCCACCACCAGGTACCGAACAGAGGAAACAGCCAAATGTGCTTTAGGGGAGAAGCTACGTTTTTCTCTGTGATTCTGATTTCTGATGCTTTTACCAATGATAGCCTACTAAGTTGCTGAAAATCTTTAATCTCAGTCTTAAATATAGTTTGGAAAGATCTATTTGCATAAGGGAAAGTCAGCATGAAGAATGTTTGTTTCCATGCTATTTCCTCTTGTTACCTGAAGTATTTCTTTATTTTTTACAAGTTAGTTAAAATAGTACTTTTCCCACTGCGCTCAGAAATATTAAATTCTGTTACACTGAAACATATAGATACATTAATTTTGAAAGCAAAATCCTCAAATGTATTGCAAAGACAAACTTGCACTTTCTATTGGTTAAAATGTAAAAACACTTTGGCCTTAAGACCAAGTCCTCTCGTCTGTGATCTGTGCATTACTATACACAGAGAATTCTGGAGTACTCTGTGGAAGAAGACCTAAACAAAGTGCTGAAGTATAATATGGGCCGCCTACACTTCCTACAGAAGGAAAAGACTCTATGAAAAGCAGCTTCCATAAACAACATTTACATTTGACTGGATACATAGAATAATTCATTACCATCACACTGTATGGTTTATGATAATAAGGTACTGCAAATCCTTCACAGACTACCAGGTTTGCTTATGTAATCATTAATTTACAAATCAAGAAAGTCTAATACTTACAAAGCTGTGAGTCTTAAGGAAATCTGAAGGGTTGCTTGTGCAGACTTTATCCCCTTCCAAGCCAATTACTCTTTTACAGATATTTGATTTGGGGTCAGTCGGGCTTTTCACAATTACAATATCGCCTCTGGGAGGGGAAAAAACAGAAACAAACACAAACAAAAGAGAACTCTAAGTATGGAATACTCGGCTGAAGATGTGTGTATCAATGCATATATTCCAAAAATATTCCCATACATAAAAAGACAGTTCTTTCTGCTGAAAACTCCAGTCTGGAATTTTGCTGTTTTCAGTGACACACGCTACACCAAGGCATAATGCACACGTAGTCTTTGCTACTTACATTACTTCTAAAACATTTAAGACTGCATTTTAAATGAAATTGCTCTGATGAAATGGATGCCTTTTAACTTGGTCCTGTTGTTACATATGTATGGAAGAGATTCCTAATTTCTATATGTTTCCGCAGAACTTCAGATGTGTGACTCTGTTAAGATCTTTTGTCCCAGTTACACATATAACACTGTACAGTGTAATGGTCCACAGCAAAATGGGCAAGGACCTGGAGCCTGCTGTGCTCTAAACATCATCATAACGACATTTGGTAAACTTCACTTAGAATGTTAGAAAAGTAACCAAATGATCTGGGCACAGCAAAACTCACAGCTTGGTTTAGAAAGGAATCAAAACTTCTCAGAAGAAGTTATATTCAAACAGAAAATTGTTAGGGAAAATAACAGGGGAAGGGGGAGTGGGAATTACTCTGTTTTCTTGGACCAAGATGGAGATGTGAATTGGATTTGAGTTGTAAGACACTGGAACGGGTTTTCCAGGGAGGTGATTGAGTCACTATCACTGGAGGTGTTCAAGACAGGCAGACGTGGTACTAAGGAGCACAGTTCAGTGGGTAACAGTGGTGGGAGGAGGATGGCTGGGCTAGATGATGTTGGAGGCCTTTTCCAACCCTCATCATTCTATCGTTCTATTCTGCAACTATGCTGAGTTTTGACAAGTCCTCTGGTAAGATGGACAGCATTTGCGCATTACTTTGTCTTCCATCAGACACAAGAGGAGAGGTATGAAAAACTACAAATCAAGCTAAAGAATGAAAGGAAAATAATGGATGGATAGAAGTGGTTATCAACAAGCTCTGGCAAACTAACTGTAAAATGTAGTCTCAACAAAGGTGCATACTTCCGAATACAATAAAAGTGTCGGCTAAGGTTCTCCGAAAAGACAATATCAGAATTTTGAATTGTTGGTTCCATTGAAGGTCCAGAACACTGAAAATTAAAAATAAATGAGAAAAAATTACTATTTGCCAATTGCCGTCATCTAAAACACGTGCTTTCAAATTATTTGCTAATAAATTACAAAAATGTAACATTCAGAATAATTAAAGAGTGAAAGCCCTCAGCAGGATACTTGATGTTTAAGCAGGAAGGACAGCCTCCCCTGTCATAGCTCAGAATTGGTCCTGCACTGTGCTGGGTGCAATGCAGGACCAATTTCCAGAGCATGCATCTCAGCACCTTTCCTGCAGGATTTATTGGAAGCAGCACTCAGAGTTCTGCCAGCTCACCCCTTTGTTTTCAGCCTCTGCGAAGAGAAGCATCGCAGGAGCTGCAGGAAGAGCCAAACCCATTATCTCCAGCAGCAGTATCTGGGGAAGGGAGGAGTAGCACAAAACATCCAGAAATTCACAGAGTTGGGATTTCGCAACTCTGGCCTTTCAGAAAGCACGTAGTCTCCGCAGAATGCTTAATCATGTTGCTTCCCATTTGCTTCAGTGGGGCCTGAAGCACTAACCTTTCCAAAAAGTTGTGTTTTTGTTTTTTTTTTTTTTTTACTGAACACACTGTAAAACAATTTTAAAAATGAAAAAACCCACAGTAACTTCATTATCACATACAACAGTTCTAGCATTACAGTTTTATTGTCTTTTAAAGTCGTAAAAATGGAAAGTTACCACAACAATTCCTCCAAGGTACTCAAAGGCACAGTGTGCTATGCAGCCATATTGCACAGTATACCCAAGAAATCGAAAGGTTTTTCCTAGGGCATTGCGAAACATGGTACAGCGCTACGTCGCTCAGCGGGTTCTAGTCTACAGTAAAACAGAAAAACATCATTCATTTGACAGCAAACAGCATAGCATTCACAAAGCTATCTTTCGCATCTAAGAACCAGTGGACAGAATTGTTAGCAGAACAGGGACAAAAACCAATCAGGAATGCGAGAAGAGATCAATTGCTATTGAGTTTTTAATTAGTAATGCAGACACTCCCACGCATACAGCTGATTGCCCCTCCCCAGCAAATCAGTGAGACCCAGTTGAGTAGGAGCTGGAAGAAACAAAGGAACCACAAACAAAACAAAAAACAGGTAGCAAGGCTACAGAAATTAATGGGGAGGGAATGGTGTCCACGCTGTGCTGACTCAGCTACTCAACTGGACTTGTTTCACTCACATTTGCAGACAGGCTTACAGCCACTTGCCTGGTGTGAGAACACGCTCCCCCTCTGCAGGCCCGTGGAGCAGAGTGGATGCTGAGGAGTAGCAATCCCCATATCAAACACAGGCTCTCCCTACCTGCCAGCACTGCTGCTACCCACTTCAGCTCAGATGGAGCTGGGGACTCACTATCCTTGTTAAGTAACACTTGTGGGATGAAAGTCACAAAGACAGCACAACTTACACTGCTATTTTTCTTCAATCACCAGCAAATCAGAGAAGTATCCTAGTGCTGAAGTGGCCTGAAGCCCAAAGGAGTGGGGCTCTGCCTATGACAGATAGGATAGCGAAGGAGTGAAGGCATCTCCAGAGTTGCTCTCCCCACTTTCCAACTAACAGGCACTCAAAGACTGCAGGGTGCATTTAGTAGGAAAATAAAGCCTTAACCCAAGAGACAGGGGTTTCACTTGTCCTGGCACACAGAAGTGGCACCTGCTGAAATGCCTGGGTTTATCAGATGGTTATGGTAGCAGCGACAAATTCTTAGCCCCTAATAGGGCTCCACTTCCACCACTCCTCAGGAAAGTTACATGTAACTTCAAATTAGCGCACACGAATGATGCAGGTTACACAATTTGAAACTAACTAACAGAACATGGCCATAAAGGACAATAAAACAAATGGTTTCAGTTGTGCCCCCTTCAAAACTTACCGGATGTGCCATATAGACATCCTTATCACAGAATGATTGCCATAAAACCCACTGTAATTACCTCCGGGGACTAACTACTGCTTACACGGTAGGTAGCTGAAAACCTTATGTTGAAATAAACATTTTTCTAATGAAAAAAATAAAAAAAACACCCTGACAAAAAGTTACACACATTTATCGCACAGAAAATGATCTGCTTGTTTTTACAATGACTATACCACTTATCCCCTGCAGCAAATATAATGCAAGACCTAATTACTGTTCTCTTCTGTTCCCTTCTCCTTACATGGTCTAGGCTCCCGTCATCTTGGTTTTTTGTTTGTTTGTTTATAAAATTAATCACAGCTAGCAGGGTAGAAATCACTTTGAGCCTCATGAATGACATCCAAGAGATGGGAAAGGATTAGTTCGCAGTCACTGCCAGTTATAGCGCCAGGTGGCTTTTTCTGCAGTGAAGGTGTTACCGATAATCCCATTACACTGGTACTAAATCTTGCAGACATCAAAATTATCACCAAGGTTCCTTTTCATCCCATCCTTTCCAAATGACTGGAAGTCGCTTCACCTGAAAGAAGTCAAATCCACATGCAGCTGCTGTTTTAGCAGCCAGTGGACTCCCTGAGAATGCCAATCGTGATCCAATTTCGCTGTGCTGGTGGCCCCCTATTCCCTGTCCAATAATACATCTGTTAAAAAATCCTACAGCTACAAATCAAGTTTAATCCTACCAGGGACCTCATGTTGGTCTCGTCTTCCAAAAAGGCAGCAGGTTTTACCATCTATCTCCGCTAGCGTCTAGGGAATACTCTTTAAATCCCAGCCCTACTTAGAAGAATAAGCTAAGGATCACAAAACATGACCTCAAAAACCCTGATATGACTATATTCTGACCCAGAGGCATTCATTCTAGGTGAAGATTAGAACTTTGCATAATAAGATTACACAGCAAGTGAATGATATCAAGGGACTATCCATATGCAGCCGCCTGGTTTTCTATAGACAGCCTGTGCTCTGCAATATGCGCGCAGACGAGACAGAGCTTGGTCTTTCTAGCTGAAATAAAATAGATTCACATAAATTAGTTGGCCATTTCCAGATTCCTAAATCCCCTATTACATCTTTTATTGACAGCTCCTGTGAGGATAGCACAAATGTTATTCTCTTTGTATTCTTTGCTTTGGTAACAATCACGCCCCGAGTGAAACGCGGGTAGATTCTCCAGAAATTAACATCTTGTTTGCTGTGATCCTGGATTACAATTAACTGTGTACATAATAAAATTAGGAAGTCAATGAGCAGATTTGTCACTGCCAGATCACCGATGGCACAGGTTAGCACCTAGTGCCAAACTTTCAATATGAGAAAACCAAAGTCGTAGCCAATGAAAATGTGGCTAAACAAATTATTGGACTTGATCTCAAGTGGATTTTTTTCCCACTGTAACAGAACACTTCCAGCCACCTTTGCTTTATGCAATAGTAAATTCTGAACTTCCACAGAATATTCAGTGATAGTTGATCGATCTTCCTTCAGCTAACTGAAGCTCCTTGCCTAAATTTTCCCCTCTTAACCAGACATCCTTCTTCATAAAACGCAACCCCAGAACTCACAAGATATTTTTCCCAAAAAGATACTCTGAGATTACTATTAATTAAAAAATAAAAAGTAAAAAATAAGTCCACAAACCCAAAAGCAGAAAGAACAGACACTGATGAGGCCATTTAAAAGTTTAAATTTTTTTAAAATGTTTTTATGTGAAGTTCTCAATGATCTCTTCGCTTTGGGAGCTTCTCAGCAACCCCACAACCCTGCAGGAAATGCTGCATTAGTGGTCAGATATGACACCCATCTTTCTCTGCAACTCTATGCTCATCTCTGCTGCAGAGCAACATGCAAACAGTAGAGCAAATGCATGGCAATACCTACCACATCTGAGCCTCTGAGGAACGCTGAAATACTCACTTCACTTCTTCCTGCAACATCAACATTAGGACATAGATGCCAAAGGTCTGACAGCACAGCCCCTTTGCTGGTGAATGAGAAAAATACACCGTGTCTACATCATGAGGGTCAAACAACTCTGTTCAATTCCATTCTGTGCTATATCCATTTATCTCCAATTTCAAAATAAAAATTACCATCTTGAAATATTAATAGGTCCTCAGTCAATTGACTGTTGATTATATCACCTTGCCGTAACTCGCAATG
>VXAB01013180.1:0-11604 GCA_013399175.1 Odontophorus gujanensis | reverse complement strand
CTTGTGAGGGTTCAGATGGTAGATTTTAGTTCATGTTGCTGAAGATATCACCTAGCACATTGACCTGTGGCTTACTACAATGTAACTATCTCTAAATTAGTTAATTTACCAATATATTTTAGCTATTTTTCTACCTCAAAGATAACAATTGCACCTTGATACTGTTTGCTGCAAGCAGAAAATGGGAAGTGCCTATTGAACCTTGCTAGGTGAAAACAGTGACATCCTCACACCTGAAAGAGATGAGGATCATGAATACAGGTGAGGAAACTGGTGGCATTATCTCTGTATCGTTTGTAACAGAAATGTTGATTATATATAGTATATTGTGAAATATGTTGTTTACTGCATATGCCAAGTATATGTTTTAGTACTCCTGAACATCAGTTCAAATTCTTCAGAATACTAATAGTAATTTCAGATATTGCCTGTAGCAGATTTTAAAAGGGCAATCAAGTAGACATTGATAGGAAGGATGCTATGTTAAGTATGCAGCATACAGAGCTGCATGTCACTATTCTGTGTTATGCACTTCCCTCTGACAGAGGTGGCTTGCAAATGTTCTTGGAAAAGCGGAAGCAGCAGTCCCTGTGCTGAATGATGACTGCCCTCTAAGCTATGGGTTATTTATGGCTTACATTATTACATGATTTCCTCTCATCTGAGAGGAAATGTAGTACACAAATAACAGAAAAAATTAATTATATGTGACACATCTGCAGTACTGCTTCAACACCTGGGATTTGCAGCCCCCTCAGTGGCTTCCCAAATTCCCCACTTCTGTCAGCCCAGATAACTGCATCTGTTGGAGAGTTGCTCTTGGTGTGCTGAGTAGCTTGCATTTGAATGTGTGTTCTTTGTGGAGATGCTTATTTCTTAGAAAAAGAGCTCAAGGTCACAGTTTTTCAGTATTTATAAAAATGAGGAACCTTACCATTATTTTTGTGTTGTTGCTTCATCTCTGCCTGACCCTGTCCGCACAGAGAAATCAAATATGTTTGTAGAGCTGGTGGATGCTCTACTCTGGAATTAGGTTAGCTTCTACCATGTGTTCAACTGTAGATATTGAGTTACCATGTAGGTGCTGCAGATGGTCTAACACAGGTGGTTCTCCAACCTTCAACCCGCTGCTGGGTTGCAGAGGCAAGAGGTGGAGACTGCTTCAGCTCCTGGAACGGGGGGGGGGAGAGTTCCCTGCTTCCCCCCTTGGATGCTGGCAGTGCACATGTTCCCTGTAGGTGTGAGTGTGAACACCTCCTTTGGTTCAGCTTGTTGGGAGTGGTATCCTACTGCTTGCTGTGGTTTTTGGGGGTCCTGGAGACATGGCTGCACGTGTGCATGCATATGATGTGTGTATGAATCACATTTGTGTGCATGCATGTCCAAGTGGCCACACATAGTGCACACATGCATGCATGTGGGTGTACGCTCATTCATGTATGCACATAGGTGCATGCACACACACGGATATATGTATGCATATGGATGTACACAGGCATAGGCGCGCAAATGAATGCACCAACATAGATGTACACAGGCATACTCCTGCACACCCAGCTGTGTAGCGCAATACACAGACGCATCTGTCCGCTACTCGCGCTCACGGAAAACGCACGCACCCATGCGCACGCTCGCGGCGCGTCCTCGCCCCGCCTCCCCGCGCAGATCTCTCAGCCTGCCCTGTCCCACCCTGGATGCCATCCGACGGCGGAGACGCTGCGCTCTCCCGCACCGGCCTTGCTACCGCCCGGGACCGGGAAGGAGTAAGGCAGACGTGGTATTGGCGCGGTTACCGACCAGCCCATTTCTCCCCNCCCCCCCCCTTTCCCCCCCCCCCCCCCCCATGTGGGCTCTTTGCTTCGCGACCCCATCCGCACTGCGATGGAGGCGTCCGGCCGCTGCCGGCGCCAGCTTCCCGTCCTGCTACTTTGGGGTAAGCAGGGCGCCGGGCCAGGGAGAGATGGGGTAGTGGGGAGCTGCTTGTCGTCCAGTAGGCTTTCCGCCCTCACGGACGCGAGACTGAGCGGCTGAAGGGCGGCTGCGCTGTGGGTACGATGGAGCTTCTGCCCTTGAGCAGCATCTTGCAGGGATTGCTGCCCGCTGCAGTACGGTATGTGCATCCTCCCCGAAACTTGAGTTGAGCAGCGCTGCTTGCTGCTCCAGCTGGGAGTTCCAGTCCGGCACCGCTGAAGCAGTTCTAAGTGCAGAAATGGGGAAAATTTTCATCGGTGAAGGTTAGTTTGCATTAGAGAGCCTGGATAGCAAACGGGCAGTGGTAAAAATGCAGGCATCCTTCAAACCCTGTGCTTAAGGTGAGATAAACTCTGTTGCCAGAAATACTTATGTGGCTTATTTATTTGTCTTATTATTCATCATCAGGTTAGGTTGTCTTAGGACTCACAGGTGCAGTATGTTGTGGTCAGGTCAGAAGTTTGTGGCAGATGTCAGCTCTGAACTTCACATTAACCCCCAAGATGCAACTAATTCATCATGGAGAGGAGAAAAGAAAATCCGGCCTTGTAGGCTGGTTATCTGAATACTTCATAAACCTTGTTTTCTAACTTCATACTCTTTCCAAAATACAAAGCTGGTAAACACCCATGACTAAATTGGTATTTACATTGGCAGTGTTCGATAGCACTGTCTTGATCTGTCTGTCACAAGAATGTAATGTCAAATACATACAATTTGTGATTCTCCATGTCTTGAGGTCTGCTAAGATCTTACCTTGATCACTCTTCTTTTTTTTTTTTTTTTCTCCTTACCAGCTGTAAAGGAATACTGGGGGGGGGGAACTCCCAACACCTGTCTTGGCACATGATGAATTGTGCAACTTCGGGATTAGTGAACCAACCAGTAACTCTTTGTGAGTGGAAAGAGCTCCTGATGTTACTGTAACTCTTGCAATGTGAAATTACACTCCAAAATCTTCACTGAGTAATGAGGGACATTGTTGCTGTGGTTCTGAAAGCTAGCAGGTTTTATTTATTTATTTATTTATTTTACCAGAAAGAAACAGCTAAATCAATAGTGCCAGACAGTTCTTGACTGTGCTAGTTGCTTTCTTAATAACGCTAAATAAATGGTTTTAAGGATATCTGATAACTGATGATGCAATACTTTTCCTTTAAGTTGGAAAGGATAGATACAAACTAAATTAAATCATACAAATTTCCTGGTAGAAAAGCCATTTGGGAGCCCTGGAAATTTTATGACATGAAATTAAGGCTTTTGATAAATAGTCTTAACATTTAAGAAAAAAAAATTTCTTCTTCAAGTAGAGCGAACAGGTTATCAGCTACTTCGGAGAATTTTTACTTGTGTGTACCTTTCTCCCCATTTTCTAATGGCTTCTTTTGATTAACCAGAGAGCCATATTTTCTTTGCAAGGTGAAGAGTTGTCTGAGACTGGTAAGGGGTTGTTTCAAATCAGCATCAATTTGTGGACAGTTCTACATTTGAAAGCATTTCTTTGGAGTTGTTTGCTATCAAAGGGAGGGCCCAGGAGTGTTTATTTGCTCCCTGGCCAAGTCTTCAGTCAGTGATTCCAGCTTTATTCAAGAGACTGGGAGATGATGCCATTATATCCTGTGAAGATGATACAAGGATGGCGTCTTGGATGACGTCTCCCTGCTTCCTCTTAGTATGCTGCCTTATATTTACAAGGCATGGAAGACAGGAACTAAGGATTTCCTGCTGAGATCCCAAAGCCAGAAGCCATCACTCTTTTGTGCAGGCTCGACCATTTTGGACTATGAGTAAGAGTTTGTACTGTCGTTCTAGTCATCAACTGACCAACACAACCTCCAACAAACCTCTACTACTGAAGATCACAAGCTGACATCAAAGAGCGGTGGACCTCTTTGCTTTGCAGTTTTTGTCTGTCTCTCTTTCCCCATTTTTCTCTTTTTCCTCTTTATCTTTTTTATTCTTTTAATCTTTGTAGTAGTCGTTGCTTAATATTTTCTTGCCTATAGTGTTTATTAATTGTAATTAGCGAATTAGCCATTTTTTTTATCCGAGTATTAGTTCTTGGTAAGGAAGCTCTAATAAATCGATGTGTATTCCTCTGAGTCTTGGGTGACTCCATCACGGTAGCGACCCCTGCTGACTAGGGGAGGCGCGACTCATGAAGTAGCTTTACCTCCCTCGAAACCTACTGCGAGAGACAATGTACCTCAGTGTAAGCGATCGCTGAACACTGTAGGAAGGTTGTCTTGGTAGGGACTGGGACCTCACTTCTCCAGACTCATATCACTGCCTTCTGCCTGTCCTTTTGTCTACAGCTTTTCTATATCAGTATACAGAACCATCTGTTGTGCTGTCCGTCTTTGCAAAGGTGGCAAAAGGACAGCATGATTGTTTCCTGAAAGCCCAGAAGTTGCAGAAATTGGATTTGCTGTGATATGTATGCATGTCTGTCAACGGTTTACGGGCAGGTTCGGCCCGGTTCCGTGACAATTGGTGCAGGGGACCCACGCCCCAGGAAAGGGGAAGGAGGAAAAGGGAGACGGGCCTAGAAACAAAACAGCGGCAACTATCTGAGGAGGAAAGCTAATTTACTAAATAAGGTATCAGAAAGCAAAATAACACAATATAGTACTATACAATTGGAATTAAAGCTAATAAGTCAAATAA
This sequence comes from Odontophorus gujanensis, assembly GCA_013399175.1. Classification (NCBI taxonomy): domain Eukaryota; kingdom Metazoa; phylum Chordata; class Aves; order Galliformes; family Odontophoridae; genus Odontophorus; species Odontophorus gujanensis. Next base: position 6,966 of record VXAB01013180.1, on the reverse strand, counting down.
AATGAGCAAGAGAGAGTGTCCGATAAACCGAAGGCCTTACGCTGAACACTGCAGGAGAGACAGCAGCAAGCACCCACTGCTGAGTCGATCCCAAAGGAAAAGAGAGAGTCCTGTGACCGCAGACAGTTTTTATCTTTCCCTCCGAGTGTAAGTACATAAAACTACTGCAAAGTCCTCTGGGGAATGTAGTTCTTCTTCTCTTCTGAGACAGATATACCTGGAACTATTGATGATCCATGGAGCTGGAACATTAACTCTTTAACTCTAAACATGATGTTATGATGTGGAATACCAGTACCAACAATCATAAAACCATGACAATGTCTCCTGGGATGAAGAAATCTGTGAGCTAAGGTAGCTGACACATAGGCGCGTAACTGATACTGTTTCCCATTTGAAGTGTAGATGCTTAGAAGTTATCCTCTGACTGTAGGGTAGGATCTAAGCAACTCAGACCAGGTTCTTTTATTCCACTTCTCAGTATAGAAACTGAGAGAAGGAGAAACTCAAAGGCTTGACCAAGATATTTAACAGACAAGCAGGCTTTTTAAACAAGTAGTTGTTGTCTAACCATTTGTTCCTTCGTTGTTTGCGAGATGTCTGCATTTCAGTTTCTTGTATGAGTTGAACGACTCTCTTAGTAAAGCTGGATATTTGTCTAGACTTTAGAGAAGTCTTTGTCAGTGATATGTATGCCCATATTGAGAGGTATTATGTGATATTATCTGGAAAAGTTTCTCTGCGAAGATTTCCAAAACTGGATATAGTTGTTTGTGCTTTGTAATCCTACTTCACAATCTTCAATCTTCACTTTTTTTTGACCAGGGGTGAGCAACCAGGTGTTTGGAGAGTTGGGTAAAAAGCCTGGCTCCAGACTCCTATTCTTACTATCTTTTTAAAAGACAATATCTCATCCTGCAAAAATCATGGAGAAATGTGTACTAAAATCTGAATTCTGTAAGGTCCTGAGTTCCCTTTGCATTGAATGCAGTGTCTGTAACTTCTAGGAAGTTTGAGCTCAACTTTGGGGAGGGGGGGAAGCAAATGAGAAATGAGATTTGTGAACCAAATCAGTTTTTTTGTGTGTAATTTCCTTGTAAATCTGTCATGCTGTCCTGCAGCTGTGAAGGGTAGACTGAAGAGTGAGAAACAGTGTGGGAGAGCTGAATTTAAGTGATCCAGGTGAGTCTGTGAGTAAAACAAAGAAGCAAGCCAGAGCACCTGATTTTGAAACAGAACAGAAAATGACAGTGAAAACGCTTCTCTACCAAAATGAATATTCTAAATGTATGATTTTCAACACTAATGAATGGAAAAATAATTAGCCAACCTCAAGAACAATTTCTGAAAGCAAAGCATCAAGTGTAAATGCAACCTGTGTTCCAACTTGATGCAAACATGATGCATACTTGACGTGATACATACCCTCTCCTTTACCCCTTCTAGATCTCCTGATTTCTTTTGTGAAAGAAAGCGTTTCTTTTTCACTGAGGTCTGCAGAGGCCATGGGAAATGAGTACATGCCACAAGGTGACCAGCAGTATTTACTGTTGGGATTCATTTAATCTGAAGTGGCTACAGGTGCTCTGTAGGTGGTAGCACAGAGCATCTGTATGGGAACTGTTAAATCACGGCCTGATTGGTCACCTGAGGCGAGCACCGAGTCAGCCACAAGGGGGCACAAGTGAGGGTGATATCCCTGTGTGATTGGAAGGCTCCACCCCTCCCAAACCCCATTTAAGGGCTGACCACCACCAGGGAAGGATCTCTTCTTGGAGATCCCTCCAGTGTGGAGTTCATGGCGAGCCTCTGTCATTCTAAAGGTGAGCCACCCTCTTACTTGCTATCTGTGTACCATCTATATAGGCCTATTAAAATATACCATCCTCCATACTATTTTCATTGAAGTACCATCGTTGGAGGTTATTTACCCTATGGCATCAAATGCCGTTTCCAGTTTGTTTGGTCCCAGAACTCGGCAAGGATTAGACACTTACGGCTTGAAGGTCACTCCAGATTGGAGGTGGAAAGGAAGATGGGCTTTCTGAACCTGGTTTATGCCAGTGTAATTGACATCCAATCCTGAAAACTGTTTAGGCAGTAAATTCTTCCTCTTGAATTAGTAAGATGTCACTAGCTAAACAGTACTCAGTTTTCTAAATATATTTGATGTCTGAGATCTTAGCTTTTGTGTTTGCCTTGCAGATATGACTAAGCCAAACTATGGGAGTCTGTGGATCAATAGAAGTCTTTACTGAGGTAGCCAGCTGGTACAGATATTCACAAGCAGTAAGATTTTTTAATAAAAGTCTCTCAAGCAAGACTGAATTGTATCAAGGGGAACTGTGGGAGGTTTTGCTTCAGGAGATTTTTTTTTTTTTTTTTTGTATTTAACCCTTGCAGCAATGCCTGGGGTTTTGCGTAGCTTAAGTTTTTTCAGTTTCTCCTACCTCTCTACCGGTAACAGAGATTTGTAGATTAGGTTAGAGGCAAATGAATCAAATCTGAGTCTTTCCTACTTAAAGAAGGAAATGCAGTGAGAGGGTTCTTTATAAAACAACAGTCACTACCGTCTGTGCTTTGCTGTTAAAATTAGAGCTTGAGAGAGAGATAGGAAGAAAGCAAACTGTTTTCATTTAAGGCTCATGAAGATCTTAAGAGAAAACAGTTTTGTTCCTCTCTAAGGACTTTAAAAGACAGTGGGATAGTGCTGTTAAAAATGATCTGAAAGTTAGAGAGGACTAACTGACTTCATCGTTAGGGCTTTTTGACATGAACTACTGTACTGGCTAGAGCAAGGAGTCTGTCTGCATAGCAGCTGCTGGCCTATATTTAGCCCTGGAATAGAGAATTATTTTGTCTGAAGCAGATGGCCAACTTCACAGTCTTTTACAGAAAAGGTTCTGCTTGATTCAACCTATGATCCAAGTGCGACTTTGATCTGAAGATGATAATGCGATGGGCTCTCCTGTGGCCGTAGCACAGCATTGAACTGGCAAAGGCACGTCTTGTTCCCATCTAGCAAGGTTAAGCTGAGAAAACAAAAGACACTGCAGAAGCATTACACCCTACAATAAAGTATCTGCTTTGTTACTTTCACAACCCAATAAATGCAACTAACTTGCCTTTATTTTGGAGAGCATGATTTGGGGGAAAATTCTGCAAGCAGCATGAGAGGAAATACTGTAATTCACAATTAGCAAAAGTTTTGTTTCCAGATGTTTTAAGTGATAAATTTCTTTTGTATCTCTTGGTGTGCAGAACAATTATAGCCTTTAGCATCAAAGTTTAGAAAATATTCTTGCATTTCAGTGTCTCAAAAATACAGAGTTCTAGGTGAAACAGGATATGATGCCTTCCTGCTTCATTTGAAAGAAAAAGAGAGTTCATAGTCATCAGTTGTTGTGAATAGGGTGGGAGATACTATGACAAAAATAACATTTTGTGAAGTCATTCAATCCTCACTAACAGGACATAAAAACTTGGTTTCTTCCAAGACCTTGGCTCAGAGAGTACTGAGACAGAAAAGGCTTAGAAACTGTTGGATTTGATTCACAATTCTCTGTTTTGTTCTCTTCCTGTTTGTGCCTCTGTGCGCTGAAGAATATTATAAAAGCTGTGTGAAAATGTCCTCATGGATGTGGTTGCTCACCAAGGCCATGTGAGTGTTCATAGACTAATTGAAAAGGCTCAGATGTTAGACACCCTACAGTTTAGAAGTGAAAGGGACCCTTTTTTGGAGAGTATCTCAGCCTTGGCATCTGGGCTTTTCTACCTGGCAGCAACATAGGGCTGTAGAACAAATTTCTTCGTCGTGTTTGCTTCTGTGGGGGGGGGTCACTGAAGGTGTTGAACAGACCTTTCACATCTTGTAAGTTTGTGAGCTATTCCAATGGATATCCACATATCAAGAACACAACTTGTCCAATTTGAAGAGGTTTATTTTGAAGAGGTTTATTTAATTGTTTAGCAGTGTGTCATCCATGTTTACTAAGTTTATATCTGCAAGCGAAATATGAAAAAAGACTTTTGAAATGCTTTCAGTTCTGGGGCACTGAAAACTGGTATTTCCATGGAGTCACTGATTTTAATGCACCAGGTATGAAATCCCCTATATTCCTGTTTTGGTTTTGTAAAAACATCTCTCTCTATATATATATATATTTAATAAGCTAAATTCTTACCACAAAATAACTCAAACTTAGCACTTACTGTATCATATTTAAAAAGTCATTGAAATCTCCCTTCTTGTTTTTAGTCAGTGGACCTCAACTGGATTTGCATTCAGACAAGACAGCCTCTGTGATTAGGTTAATGTTGCTGCTGAATGTATTTCCAGGAATATGTTAGGTGTGGGAGGTGTTATACAATAAAATACTTAGTAATGCACAATTAAATAGAGCTACTATTGCTGGAGTAACTGTGGATCCGCTTTATTTTTCACTAGCTCTTTCACAGACCAGAAATGACAAGGAAATCAGCACAGTGTCAACAAAAGTTCAAAGAAAAATAGAAAAACGAAGTTCACAATGTTCATGTTTTCTTCATATTTTAAGATTTTTGGGAAGAAATATAAATGCTCTCCTTGAAATAAATTATATCTTTAATAATGATGAAAAGTACCTGTATGTGTTATGTTTTGAGTCTGGAATTATTCAGAAGGCTTTAATTAAAATAGGTTCTAGCTCTACCTTTTTTTTNTATTGAGAAAGTTTTAATTAAAATAGGTTTTTTCTCTTCCTTTTTTTTTTTTTTTTTACTTTTCTGCCAAGGTAGACTGAATCTTACTATCTCATAAGGATCTTTGATACACTGGACTGCTAAAGATTTTAGTGTTGTATGCTTAGACACGTTTTTATTTTCCATTTCTTCCAGCTACTTCACAATTCATCATTTAATGAACTACAAAATACTTTTTTTTTTTTCTTTTCCAGAAACAGTTAAAAAAAAAAAAAAAAAAAAAACATCTTGTAGGAAGTAGGAGATTTCAAGATTGCAAGTAATAGAGAATCTATGCTGGAAATATTTGTAAGTAATATACTGTCATTTGAGTAGAAGTTACTGGCTTGGTGCAGAAATGTTTTTTCCTACCACCTTTTCTACTGCTCTCTTACATGCCCCAAAAATCTTGAGGAGATTTTCCTCAGATTTCATGGGAAAACCAACAACAACAAAACAGAACACCCCAAGGTGAGATCAAAACTATGGAAAAATTCAGCCTGAGAAGAATGCATCAGAGAAAGTGAAAACAGACAGATTTAGACAAGCTGTTTTGCAGCTTCACTGATGGTGTTTCCGATAAACAATAGAGAATAACAAATATTAGTCAGATTATCCTTTTTGGGTTTTCTTTATAAGAAAGGTTTGAATATGTTGCAAATTGAACAGAAGTGTATGAAGCCCTTTCCTCAAAGCAAGGGTGAATTAAAACAATTCACTTACTCCCCAGCATATATACAGAGAGTTGTAGAAAGGCTTCTACAGCAATGCAGGGAGTCTATTTTTACGCAAAACTAAGAAGTCAGCCCCAGCATCACTAAGTCCAAATTAGGAAACTGAAATCTAAACTGAGGAAGCAATCACATAATCTGTGATGCTTTTTTTTTTTTAATAGCAAGGCACTTTTTTGTTATAACTGGATATACGTAGACATTTATTTGTGCAACCTCCCAAAAGGAGTTTTTCTTTTATTCTTAAATTTCTGAAGAAGTTTATAGTATTTGTAACGTTTGGGAAAGTTTGAGGAAAAAGCCCACGTGAAGAAGGTTTGGATAGTGTAACAATAGGATTGCTGTGCAGTCGGAAACTCTTGATGATGGTTCAATCATCACAGAGCTCAAAAAATATATGGATCTGAGAATCTTCTCAGGAGCCTGCTGCTTGGGGTCAGTTATGCTGAGAGTTTCTACCTGACCCACAGATAGCAATGAATCTGCACTCCCTCACCATTCTTTTATTGGAGGGGATCCAGGGAATACACTAGCGTTTTTCCGTATAGTGTTTACTTTCTATATAGTTACATGAACGAGCTGTGTCAGGGTAGGGTAGGTCTGGGAATTAGAGAGGGTGGTAGCCAGGAGGGTGTTCAGATATTAGAACAGACTCCCCAGGGCAGAAGTCATGGCACCAAGCTGCTAAAGTTCAAGGAACATTTGGGCAGTGCTCTCAGACATAGGGTTTGAATTTTGGGTGGTCCTGTGTGGAGTCAGCAGCTGTAATCAATAATCCCTGTGGGTCCTTTCCAACTCAGGATATTCTATGATTCTAAGAACTCTGGAGCACTTATAGGCAACTTCGGTTACTTAAGAAAAACAACCTCATTCTTCAACCCAACTTACTCTTTCATGGTAGATATAGAGATCACCGAGAAAATGATTCATTTGAAGTTCTGTTGATAAAATGACTCAATGTGGTAAGCAACAAAATTAGTGGAGGAGTACTACATGTAGCATAAAAAGTGGATATACAAGAAGGGGATGTCTTCAAGTGTTCCGTAATTTTAAAGACTTTCTCAGGAGAGAGTGTGCTGTGTGACCCTCAACTGTGAAACTTTCGTGGATCATTTCCCCTTCTCAAGGTTATTTGAAAAGAGAGAAAACATCACGTAATCTCAGGCTACTCTTCAGGAGCTATCAGAAGCCTTACTTGCCTTGAGGGACTCGTCTGTTGCCCAGGACCTGTCTGGCACTGTAGCACCTGGAGGCATTTATTTGATGTAATGGGTACTTGTTTTTGTAACTCAACTGCAAGACATTAGCTGAAGAGGAGGGAAAAGATGAAAGAAAATGTGGTGGGATTCCCTGTAATAAGAAAACATAAGGTCAGCTGAGAACTGGCCTTATGCCTATACAGTTTCTAGTTAATTATGAATTAATCATTCTTCAGTTTTCTTCTCTGGAAAGATCTTGAGGTGGGATTTCCATTAAGGAGTGCATTTGTCTATACCACTGTCAACGGTTTACGGGC
>VXAB01013158.1:293-31737 GCA_013399175.1 Odontophorus gujanensis | reverse complement strand
CCCCCCCGTCCCGGGCTTCCCTGGCACGGCGCGTTACGGGCAGGCGGACCTTGCCCGGGGCTCTGTCACTCATTACCGCCGCCCCGGGAGCACCGCGGTCAGCCCGCGGCCACCGGCACCGCCACGAGAGCGGCGGCGATGCGCTCCTCCCCGCGGGGCCGTGGCAGCGGAGCGGTGCTGGTCGCTGTCGGCCCTCCGCTGCCCGGGCACAACGTCACCCAACGCCGGCGGAGATGCGCGGGGTGACAAAGCCCCGAGTTCTCGGCGTGGGCCCGGAGGAGGTTTCGCGGGGACAGGCGGGGCAATAAAAAGGGAGAGAAGAACCAGCAGAAACCAGCTGGTTTTAATGGCTGCTCCTGGGGGAAAGGGCCGCAGCGGGACCGGGCTTATCTCGGTTTTCTACTTAGGGTCAAGAGAATAAAAGCCCCCCTGGGACTGTTACTGATTAATGGCAATGCCAACACACGTTCGCAGAGCAGAGCTGGATCTCGTGGCTGGATGTCTCACTGAGGAACGTCTTCTGCCCAGAGCTCCAGCCCCGGATCTGAGGCTGCTGCAGATCACAGAATCTATCAGCACAGATGTTGCTCCTCAAAGGGAGTGAGACTGAGGGACGGGGAGCACCTCACTCTGCCCTGCCCCCCCACTGCAGCCCCCCCAGCCCCAGTGCCACTGGTTGCCAGAGCAGAAGCCCTGCACCTTTGGCCATGACTCTGAGCATCCCAGAGCATCACACGTGTCCCTGTGCGGGCTGCTGAAGGAGAATTCACCAGAGCAGAAGAAGGGCAGTGCCAAGGCCACAACAGAGGAGCTGCAGAGTCCTGCAGGCTTCAGAAGTGATGGCACTGACTGCATCCCTGCTGAGCAAGAGGCAATTCCAAAGGCAAATACATAGCCAGAGCAAGCACCAGTACGCCCAGTTCCATCCCCCAGTGCTCCCAGGCTGGGCAGGCAGGCTGGATGGCAGATGAAGAATGAACCCAAGGCAAAGGCTGAAAAGCCACCAGGAAGGTGGAGGGCTGCTGAGAGCCCTGTGTGCAGCCAGCAGGCAGCCAGGGCTGTGTGCAGGGAGACAGCAGTGCTGGTCATGCTGTGCGAGTGCATTCAATACTGACACAGAGGAGCCTCACTCTGTGTGATGGGTGTGGTGCTGGGCAGCCATGCCTTCCTCCATCCTGCCTAGCTGCTGTAGAAGATACGGATGTGCTGTGCAATGTCCCTGCGGCACAGAGGACAGCTCTGCAGCTGCTTGCAGCAGGTTTGGCAGCAGCACACGTGGCCACAAGGCAGGAAAATCGTCTGGGCCTGTGGGAAGAGAGAGCAGAGGACACGAACAGTGCTGTTGTACCATAGCCTCAGCACCACCACACTTAGTCAAAGTACAGGAGGAAGCTGGGGATGATGGTCAACACCTACAGCTGTCACAGAGCAGGAGACAGAGCCAGCAACCTGAGCCCCTGCACTGTGCAAAGAGTGCACAGTGAAACAGCCCTGGCGTGCCACGTCCCAGCTGGCCCTCACTCCACCCCTGCTCTGGCAGCACATGTGCTGGGTTCTCACCTCCTGCTCCATGCAGACGACACACTCTGACTTCTTCTCATCCCCTTGCAGCAGAGGAGCAGTAGGGACCACTGAACTCAGGGTCTCCTCCTCAGGGGCACTGGGTTCTGTGGCTGCAGGGACCTCAGTGTCCTCTGTCCTCAGCAGCTCTGCAACCACAAGCAGAGGTTTGAGCTCAAGGAGAGCTCCATCTCCCACCACACAGGGACAGCTGCAAGCTCAGGGCTCTGAGAGTCAATGGTGACAGCACAGCACGCCCCGCCTCTCCCACACACACACAAGCCCTGCACAGCAATGCTCCCCATAGGTGGGCATCTGGCCCTGCAGATCTCCCCTCTGAAGGTTCATATCACGACATGACAAGGAGCAGGCAGAAAAGATCTGCTGGTACCTGGGATCGTCTTCGCCACAGCCAGGATCTCCTGCACCCGCCTGAGGATGGCACGCTGCAGGCCAGCCTCTGTAATGCCCATCTGCAGAGCAAAAGGGGGGCTGAGAAAGGAGGTATCTCCAAGAGAACAACACAAACTCTTTGGCCGTGCTGGCAAAACCTGTTCACATCAAAGGGAAGAACCTCCATCAGGCATCAAAGTCAGGATGAGGAATTCCCTGCATGCCCTCTGCTGAGCTACAAAGTGCTCCGAGGGACACTGAAAGGCAGAGCTGAGTTACAGCTCACCCTGCAGGTGCTCTGGGAAAGGTGTTGCTTGCACGGGGTGCAGGGTAGCACCAGCATCTCCCCCTCCTCCCATGCAGGAGCTCCAGCACTCTGTCCCTGGCACAGCCACAAGCACGGCTCAGCAGGGTCAGTCGCAGCGGAGCGTAGTGCTGTGCTGTGTATCTGCTGTCTCGTACCTTTTCCAGGTCACTGGCAGTCATGGTGCTGAGCACTTGCAAGGAAATTCGATGGTGTGCAAAGACAGGCACGTACTGTTCAGCTGACAGCTCGATTAAAAGGTTCACCAGCTGCTTCTCCAAGCCCTCCTCCTGCAAAACACAAGGCGAGCTCTCAGACTTCGTTCTGGAGAAAAGGAGTGGGGCACACTGCTGCCTGACACCACACATGGCTGGGGGCAAGCACAGGCAGTGCACGTGCTCCTGCTCTGAGGAACAAGGCCCTGCTAAAAGCATTTTGCTCCCCTGAACACGCTAAAACTCAATAGCCCAACACCCAGAGGAGCTCTGGCCCCAAATATTTTACGAGTGAGATTCAAAATGCCTCAGTTTTGGAAGAATGAAACAGCAGTTTTGGTAGCTATGCGTGAAGCAGCACCTGCTCTGCCAACCTGAGCTGATACACACCACAGTTGGAGCTCAGATCAATCTCTTTGGGGTCACCCCACAGCTATTCCCATAGCACAGAGTCCGTGGTTCAGCACTGTAAGGGACAGAGGAGCTGAGTGCAGCTGTTCAAGGTCTGGCTGAAACAAAACTACTTCCTGTGCACCTGTCAAGCAGAGCAACTTGTCAGTGTGCATACTACAGCAGAAGCATTAAATGCAGCAGCAACCTGGAGTTTCAGGGAGAGTGGCTTCTGGTTCAGCAGGCGCTGGTACTGGATCAGCCAGTAGTTCTCCTGTTTGGTTTCACTCTTTGATTCCATTTCCAACTGAAAAACAAACTCATTCACTCAACAGCCTGAGATAACATAGTAAGTGATATTTAGAGCAGCCTGAATTGTACATGTAGGAGGAAACCAGCAGCCTGGCTGTGTAGGGCTGGCTCAGAGGATGGCCAGGCTGGTCCCACTTTGACCCCCGCATCCCACCCCCTAGAACTCTGCATCCCTCTGCTCACTCTGCCCTAGTTGCTGAAGCCCAGCCTTCTGAAGCTCAGGAGAGTCCAGAGGTCTTCAGAACTACAAGGCCACGTGCAGACACCCAGTAGGATTGTGCTCATCCCCTGCTGTGATTTCTCCAGCAATGGGGAAGATCGTTCCCAGATGGGGAAAGCAGGGGAGGTTTCAGATGACAGGACATGTGCCAGGGACTGGAGGTAACCATGCCCCCAGAGCTTACATCAGCACTTTCTGAAGTGTGAGTCTGGACACGACCCCTCAGAGCCCCTCCCTGCTCTTCTTTATCCCCATGCTGACCCATGGGTTCTCTCCCTGCAGCCTGCCTTTGTGCTTTCTCATCTATAGCCCAGAATTAAGGGCCTTCGTTACCAGTATTTGTTGCAATTCTTCTTCCCTTTGCTTCTTTTCTTTGAGCAGCTGCTGCAGCAGGTAACCAAGTGCTTGGCGTTGCTCCATGATCACCCCCTGCAACAGAAGGACTGTGGCATCCACTTCTCCAGACCACAGGTCTGCAGGAAACCCCCGCCCTGATTTCCAGCAAAGCACTTACCATATACCCAGAACAGTCGCAGCAAATGTTAAAGCCCTGAGCTCCATGGGTCGCACAGCACAGCTGAGCAGAGGGCCTCAATCCTCATTTTGTCACGGCAAACCCATTTCTTACGGTCCTGCTCTGATCATTCACCAGTGGTGCCAACCCTCAGCACACCCCAGGCAGCCCCAGACAGTGCTGGCCTGCAGCAGCTCTTCATCACTGCACTAACGGTTCACTGAGTGGCATGAGAGGTGTTTGTAGTCCTCCTCTGAATCAAAGAACCACCTGAAAGTACATCTAGAGTCCTGCAGGCATACAAAGGAGCAACCAGCAGCAGCTGTGGACACCCTGTCAGCACTGGTCTCTTCCAGACCAACCTTGGAAAGAATAACCGGTGCAAACACCTCCCTTGCTCAGGGCTTTTTGTTGTTGTTGTTCTCCCTGCTTTCCTGTGATTCACCAAGCTCAGTACTAAAGCACCTGTATCTTAGAGGAGGAGCAACAGACTGCTGCACAGCAGGTATCAAACATGTCTGCAGGAGCACTTCTGCCAAAGCACTTTATGGGCACTGCCTGAGCCATCAGGGCTCAATGGCAGCAGGAACTTTGGGGCTGCAGACCACCAAACAGCAGAGGGCATACAGACAGACAGAGCTGTCCCCAGTCTGCTCTCCTGGTGTGTGGTGGTGTAGCTGCAAACACTGTGCCCTGACAGACACGCAGAGGGGGACTAGAATACATCCTCATTTTCTCAGGTTGACTAAAGAGGTGACCTAACCAAATAGAGCACACAAGTCAAAAACTGATGCAAAGGTGTACCAATAAAATTTAAAATTGAGCTGCTTAAGCCCAACATGAGATTTCTCAACGTGTGACTGTTGATGGAATCAACCCAGTGAGCAGTGGGATGGTGGGGTGGAAGAGCCTAGGAGTCATGGCCTAGAAATGAAGGAGAAGAGCTGGCAGCCACTACTGCTGGGTAGTGAAACCAAACACAACACAGCTACGTGAGGAGACATGGGATGCTCAGCAGGCATTTCTGGGAGAGCCAACAACTGATCGGAAAATCCTTCCCCACCCAGCAGGCCTACAGCTGCCCACTCCTGTCAGGGCCAGGTTACTTTTCTCTTTCCTGCAAATTCATCAAGAATTTTAAAAGCAGCAGCAATGTTTCAATGTTACAGTGACAAAGAGGTTTTTTTGGTGTCCTGGGGGTAAGTACCCATCTGACTGAGCACAAAACCACCTGGAAACTGCAAGAAGCAAGAGAAGCAAGTGAAGCTTTTGCAATCCCAGAGCAGACAGAGGGTGGTGGGGCAGTCCCAGAGCCCTACATACCTGCAGCGTCTCTGTGTCCAGTTCTTGCCTCTTTAACTCCAGCTGTGTCAACTGCAATAACTCTGTTTCTATTAATTTAATCTAAACAGAAGATGAAACATTTTTTACTGACATTTGAAATGGTTTTGATTTACACTCTTTCAAAATGAGGTCTAACTGCTGGCCTTGGAGGGACGACACTGCAGAGTGCCCTACGTTTGGGAACGTTAGTGCCCTACCATGACACATGCTCTTTGTCTCATGTCTGAAGAACTGCCTCCCACTCTCTGCACTAAACACCTTCTGTTCAAGTCTAGAATCACAGTGCAATCAGTTCATTCAGCCAAACACAGCAGCCATTCTGGAAAGCAGCTGTTATCAAAGTCCTCTTAGCACCACTATTCGAACTGCAGATGGGCTGGGGGGGTCTGCAATTCCCATCATGATACATGCTCTTTCAGCCAGGGTAACTGAGACACAGAGAGGTGAAGTGAGCTGCCCAAGATCCCACAGCAAAGCCAAGACGAGAGCCCAGCTCCCCCACCAGCCAGGCTATCTGTTCTCCCCAGGCCACACAGCTTCCTGTGTGCCACCTACCACCAAATTCCTGCTGACACCAGGGCCCTGTGCAGGCAGCACCTACAGCCCCTGCCCTGCAGGATGCTGGTGGGATGGGTTTTGGTAGCAAAAGGCTCAGCCTATTGTATCAAGAAACAAACTCCCTTTGTTTACAAAGCAAGAGCAAGCAAACTGTGGAGCTCTTGCTGAACTCAAGCAATGGAAGGCTGTTAGATTCATCTCCTGTGTAAAATCCATAGGCTTTAAGCACAGTGAAAAGATTGGTCACCAAGTGACTGAATATACCAAAGTCCTTGAGCTTAGCTACCAACTCCAGACCCAAGACTTTTCTCCTAGTGTCAGATCAGGAGAGGGAAGCAACTGGAAAACCATGTCAGAAACCAGCTACCCACCTCCACACATCAATCACTGCCACCTCCCCAGCAGCTCTTGGTCTTCCCCTGACTATTTTGTTTCACCTTTTGCAGAATGTTGCTCAGAAAGGCAGGCTGAGAATGGGAAAGAAAAGGTGAACTTATGGCTCAAAGTGCAGTTACAGTGTGCTAGATGGAGATGCAGTGGACTCGTGGAGACGACAGCATTACCAGGGAAACCTGAAGGAAACTGTATTTGCAATTGCAGACCATTCCTACAGAGCCAACGCCGGGCTGTCCTCTACTGACCACTCCACAGTGCTTCATCCATAGCAGTTTTGAGATGACTAAAGCAACAGCAATCCCACTCACTCCACAAATGAAAAATCTGACTTTATACCCTCTCCTACAGTACTGGGAGACTGCAGTTTATCCAGTATTGCACAATGCTTTGTTACAGTGCTCTCAGCAATACAAGGGCTCTCCATTTCCTTCCTGCTCTATGCACACAGCACTTTGATCTTCCTCAGAAGGGTCTCAGCAAATGATGAGGAGCTGGTTGCTCTTTTCTCTATTGCTGACTTACCTGGTTCCTGATCTGTCTGTGCATAAGATCTTTCTTCACTTGGAGAGCTTCAAAGGCAGCTTTCTGCATCTCACTCTAAGGGACAGACAACATCCTGCTTAGTGTGGACTGTTCATGCAGATGTGAACAGCCTAAAGAAACCCTGCTGCCTTGCAGTGCCTCAAGTACACATGAACAATGCTAACTCTGCATGAACAGTGTCCAGATCACAACATGGCTTAGATCTCGACAGAAGGTAAAGATGTCTGACCAGAAAGTAAAACCCTCCTTACAGAGAGACATGGAAGTTACAGTCATGCTCTTCAAACACACGTTATGAGTGCTGTATATGAGCCCCACCCCACATTTTCAGCAGCACTGAGTACCCAGGCTGCCAGGGCTGTGCAACAAGGCATGACTCCCCAGCACCTCTGAAAAACACTGAAGAGGTGTCAGGTTCAAAATGAGGTATTCAAATGCAGAAGATGCTTAGAAACTGCTTCCCAAAGGCATCCAGGCAGCTTGTCCAAAGACACCCAAGAAATCTGCCCTAAAGGCAGGACTCCTCAAACCCTCTGAAATCTCAAAATCCTCTGCAGTAATCATCACACCAGTTTCGCTTCCCATGATCTGCGCTGCTGTCCTTTATGAGAAGTTTCTGTCTAGTTAAAGTATAAACACATTTTTCTCTCAGATACCAAAGCTAGTTTATTAGAATACCTGTCTCCAAGTTTAACTAATACTGCTCTATAAAACAATCCTTGCAAACAGCCCAGCCCTGCAACCATTGCTCTCATGCCCATCACTCTCAACTCTGCTTTTGAATCCTGCAGCTTCTCTTCAGTCTCCTCCTGCATGCAATTTGCTCTCTTGCCTACCTGCTGCAAGATCTGACTAACAGCCTTGTTCTGATCCATTTGTTGCCAAGCCAGCATTTGCTGGAACTTCTGATCCATCTCAGCCAGGCTGCAAGAAAATATATTTGTCATGGAGTTATTGTAAATCCAAATGGGGGCTGTGGCTGCCCCAGCAAGCTGCTCAGTTGATGAATTTGCACATCAGTGTTGGGGTCATGCGTTCCATGCACTTGCAGGCAGGACCGTGTCTACTCTCTGCCCTCTGCTGGGCAGAGCACGGCACACAACGTTAATCCTGTGCAGTGTCAGACACTCCCAGATTAAATTTCTCATATTCTTGTAAATCAAAAGAGCTAGAACTTCCTGCATTCACAGTAACACAAAGCACCCCACACAGACACAAACAGTATCCACGTAATCCTTCCAAGTCCAGAGGATTTTTAATATTCTGTGCCTCCTTCACATATTGCAAGATGTGAAATTTTCAACTGTTCTGTTGTAACACTGCCCAATTCTACCTGGCTCATTTTCATTGCTCAATTTCACTGTGATGGAATTTTTCACACAGTTTTCCTGGAGTGACATGTCCCAGCTTGTATGTATCAGTAGGCATAAAGTCTCAGCTCTCTGGGCAATAAAGTCCAAAAGTTCAGTTCTTTTTCCCCTAATTTCTCAGCTTGCTTTACTTCCCCAAAAGACCCTGCAAGAAGGATCACATCTGAGAACAGAGCTTTGTTTTTAAGAAACAGAATGCAACTCTGTGTAACCAACCACGAAAAACCTCAGCCTGCTCTGTAATTCATCCAGCAGAACTAACAAAATTCCACAGCAGTGCAACAGATGAAAGGCTCTGGCTTCCACTAGTGGAAGTTCTGCATCATAATTATTAATACAAAGGAAAAAGAAACATAATCCTCTAGATAGTCCTAGGAGGCTCTGTACTACAGTCTGACAGTGGCTAACCAAATAGACCAGTCTAATTTCATCCTCCGTTCTTAGCAGGAGGTACAAGGTAAATAAATGGTGTAAAAATGTAATATTCAAAGTACAATTAATATTTCATGTTCTTGTGGTTAAAAGATGGTTCATTTAACTATAGTTCTTTAATTTGCAGTGTCAGCTGGCTCACACAGAGCTGTCCTGCTGCATTCCAGCAGCTGCAGAAACTCCTGGCTGTTCACATGAGAATTACACCAGAGACTGTGGGCAAGAAAGGGACTTCACAACGACAGCATCTCCTGCCCCAAAGACCTCCCAGCATACCTGGAGCACGCCTGGCTGACAAGGTCCTGCCGACGAGATTCATAGGTCATTTGGATGAGCTTGTTCTTGTAGCTCTCAGCCAGCATTTGTTGCATGGCAGCTAGGAGACAGAAGTGTAGCCAGGCTGTATCAGGAGCTTGTCTCTAGAACAGACACTAACCTGACACTGCTGCTACAATAACCTGCAATGAATAGTGCCTTCTCTCTCATTTCAACACGTTGTCATTGTTTCCATTTCATTCATTTACAAGGAGATTCATTCAGCTACAGGAATTGTGGCTATTTATTGGGAAGTCACATAAATAAACCCCACTCTGCTTGCATCTCTTCAGTGTTTGGAGAAACAAAATCACTGCCTTAGACAGGCTGCAGCCCTGTCTGCACCACTGTGAACAATCTGTCCCTGGGGTGACAACACACATCATTTCCATTGTAACCCCAGCAGATCTGTTCATGCTCACAATGAGCAGAAATGGCTCCCTTGTGGCATTGTTGCTTACCTTCTAAAATGCTTCCTGTCTCATGAACCTGAACAGTTAACAACTGGTACTTCAAAAATATACTTTGTGTGCACACAGGATGCTTTACCTTCAGCCTCAGACCACTTGTGCAACACGTTCTAGCTACACCAGGGGCATAGCTCACACCCGAGAATCAGAGTGAGTTGCAGGTGGGAGCAGTGGATCAGCTATGGTATGTGTACAATGCTACCCCCTCCCAGTCTGCCCCTCTGCATCAAGCAACGAGCAGCAAGAACATGTGTGCAGCACAGCATTTCCCATACAGTTATCGCCCATTAAGGGCACTTCCAAAGGACCCAGGTCATTCCAGTAACCTACCACCCAAATAGTTATTTGGACTTACAGGCCACTTCCCTTCTGCGTAGGTGCTCTGCCTCCTCCTGTGTTATTGCCATCAGCTGTTCCATCCTTATTCTAGCAAGTAAACAAGAATAATTTAGTCACTCCTTTAAAGAAGCACAGCCTCGCTCCTCTCCTGCTCACCCAGCTCATTACCTGAGGCTGGGCAGATTCATCAAGCAACCTATGCAGGAAAGCCACATGCTCATCAGAGACTCAAAAGTCTCAGTGAAAAGTCTCAGTACCTTGGAAAGGGTACTCCGTTAAAAAATAAAACAAAAATTTTCTCAAAACCATGGGTACTATTGCTTCTTACAATGGAAAGTTCATCCCAGAAGACCTAACAAGGGTCTGGGAAGTCAACTTCCTTCTCTCAAGGCTTGATGAGCACTTTAAAGCTGACCAGTGAGCACTGCCACTCAAAGCAGGAGGCTGGTCTCCATCCATTCCTACCTCCCTGTCCCAGCATAATTACACACACCACCACTTAACCTTCCAGGAACAGGTGTGACTTAAAAACTATCTGCCATACAAAGAGGATATTTTCCAGACAGGTCAGTTTACTCCATCACAGCACCAACACTTGGTGGAAGCAGAGTACAACATATTAGTATAGGAGAGCTGCAAAAACAAGTTTTGGGGGCAAAGTCAGCTCAAAGTGTTGTCTGAATGGTAGCACTGGGTGTGGTGTATTCCTCCTGTACATGTTACTGGATCACCATTATAAGTGCTCTGCTTTCCAGTAGATTTCTGTTGGTCCTTGATAGTAGAATACAGGGCTTTGTTCCCAAACTCCTTAGCTAGGACCATTCTGAGATGAAAAGGAGGTGCAATCACCAGTCCACAGGGTCTGCCAGACTGGGTAAAACCAAGCACACCCATCTTGCTTTCAAGTGAACAGAATCAGCTGCTAAAGCCAAAGCAGTAGGAAACCTTTCAGACAGCAAATAAGAGAATGACCCCTCTGACTTAACATGGATTCAAACTGGAGGCTCAGAATTGAGGGTCCCAAAACTCTTCCTTGTCCCTTTTCTAGAAAAATTTATCTCAAGGTTACTCACCTCTCATTCTCCAAGGATTTCAGAATGTCTGAACTTCGCTTTTGCCTAAATAAAGATAAAGCAAAAGGTTTTCATAAGGCTAAGCAGCACACCTTACTCCCCCAAGTAAGCAGAAAACAACTCGGCTTCTCACGCACAGAAGACCAGACTTAAGCAGGCTGGTAACCTTGCACCAGCACTACAGGAGATCCAGAAGATCTAGGTTAGTGCTCAAATATGTACCTTCCAAGAGGAGCACAAAGGAGGAACACTAAGAACCACTGCTCAAATATGTAACTTCCATGAGGAATTCAAATTTTTCCACAGCACCACAAAACTTCAGAAGCACAGATGTGTAAAATACCTTCTTCTGAGATGCCAAATTCCACTTCATTTAAGTAGGATTTTGGCAGTTCAACAACAAAATGTGTCCATCCACATTCACTGATCCTGTTCTGCTGTAAGTGGCAGCTGGGAAAGTGGTGTTTTTATTTGCAAATCTATGAGCACATACTTCAGTGCAGACAAATTCAATGTAGCCAACATGCACAAGAAAGGAAGAAACACTACCACGTCCACAGCAAGGACAGCAGAGGAGCCTGTACAACTTCACTGGTTTTGCAGGGCCAGTCTGGCTCTGTAACCAAGCCTGCAGGCCTTTTGGGGAGCTGTGTCCATAGGCTGCAGTCTGGATAGGGACTACAGAAGCAGCATGCACTGCACATCATGGATACACCCCCAGCACTTCACTGAAGTATCACGACTGATCAGTTCTGTTAAAACTCAGAGAGGCCAAAATAACCAATGCAGAGAGGGACAGGAGCCCCCAGCGGATAGAGCTCACTGCCTGCACAGGGTGCCCTGTGACTGCCTCACCTCTGATTGTCCTCTATCAGCTTCTGGATACGGCTGGCAATGCCTTGCTCTGTTTGCTTCAGCTCCTGCAGCAGTTTCAGGCGCTCCTCCTCCAAATGGCGCTGGTGCTTTGTCAGACCCTCCTCCAGCCTCATCTGATCCTAGGCCAAGGCAAAAGGGAACCAAAGGAGAATCTGGTCAGTTTAGGAAAGGTAGTGTCTTGTACAGGGCCAGATAATGGTTGCAGTGACCCAGGCAGCTCCTGGGAGATGTTACAGAAAGGAGAACTCTCATCTGATGGGGCAACCTAAACACAAAGGAAATGAGGAACAGCCCCAAGGTTCTTCCAAGGAGATGCTGAGAATCTGTGAAGTCAAGCAATTACAGATGGGAAAGATGAAAGAAAAAAACCTACTCCAATCTATACAATCAAAACAGCACTTCTCTCACCTGTCAAATGACTGTTGCAGTATCCCTAATAACCCCAGGAGAGAAAGTAGAAGCAAAACACAGAGTATAGTGAGAGAGCTGCTGTCTCCAGAAGGAAGGTTTCTGTATGGAAACACCACTCTGAGTCTGTCTGCAGCAGCAGACACAGCTCTAGCTCAGCAAGTGAGTAGGGATTAGAGCTCCTGCCCAGAAACGACCTACCTCTCTTACTGTCTGCAGTATCTCATCCTTCTGACTGTTGATCTGCTGAACAAGCAGAGCATGCTCTCTTTGCCCCATGTTCAAGCGCCGCTCAAATTCAAGTTTCTCCTGCATTTTTTTTTCCTGAGAAGAAAGATGAATGCCAGGAATCAGCCGTGTTGGCTCTGCTCCCTCTCAAACAAGAAAAAATTCTGGCAATGTAAAACAAGGCACATGAATCCCCTCAACTACCAGAGAGAATGCCACAAGGCAGAACAAGAGGTTTGTCTAGGGGATGGAAGTGTTCTGTCCTTATTCAACCAAAAATTGCAAGGTAAAAGTTGCTGTTCTCTTTATGACAGCCTTCCTACTCCTTGCAATCCCTTTCATAATAAGACATCAACCCATAAAACAGAAACAGAGGGAACTTCTGCTTCAAGCCAGGAGGGAAGTCAAAAATTAAAGCTGTGTTCAGCTCCAGATGGCAAGGGACTCTTCTCTGAAGACAACTGAGTGAAGGGAAGCAGCCAGCCAAGAGCAGATCTAGCCAAAGGGACAGGATGAGCCACATGACAGGTGGGTACATGAGAAAAACTGATTCCATGTGTGTGTGTTGCCTCTACACAGAGCTCAGTATGCCTGTGCCTTACATCTGCCCACCTCACATGGAAAGTAAACTGAACTTTCAGCACAGATAGGCAAACAAAAGGCTTTCTTGGTGTGAAAGCTCCAGATCCAACTCTGCAGACAGGGACAGACTTAAACTGGAACTGACTGCTCATGAGAGACTCTGCAGCTCATGTGTCAGACAGTACAGTCTGCAATTTCCCCATGCTCCCACTTGTGTTCTGCAGTGAGGAGTGAGTAGGTTTTGAGGACATTCTGCAATATCACCATTCTCAAAACATTCAGTTTTGGCTGAGAAAACATATGAAAAATGGAAAACAAGAAATAGAAATGGTCCTACTCTCCAGATAAAGCACTGGCAGGGGTTCATCCTTACCTTCCTCTTCTCATAGTCTGAGAATTTGTTCTGAAAAAAAGAAGTACCAGGAGGTATTTACTTCTAGGAGCAATTTTTTTTAGACACCATTAGCCCACATTATGTCTTTCCCTTACTGAGTACATACATCAAGCAAAGGCACATAAAGATTAACATATTCCCAAAGTCCAGTCATTCACATTTCTCCAAGACCAGTGAAATGTACTCCATAGAATTTACATAACTTGTCACAATTACAGGCCTGGTCTCACCTTTCCTAGGTAGGGCTGGAAATGTCCAGCACTTGGCTGTGAATCACTGGGCGTTTTCTGCATTGTTGTTTTCAAGGTAATGATTAAAACTAATATATCTCAGAAAATCAGCACAATCATAGAAAAACTGGAGCCAGAAAATATCTCTGAAGGTCTGTATGCCAACCTCCTACTCAGCAGCATTGCTAATTTCAAAGTCAGATCAGATTGCTCCTTGTCCTGCCAAGTTACAAAGATCTCCAAGGATGGAGACAATTCTCTGCAACACATTCCTAGGAGTCAGACATGATTCCCAACAGCCCAGGGAGGAGGTGAGCCACTCACACCCATGGTGCCATGCCTGGTTCTGGTACTGATGCTCTCTTGTTCACACGGCTTCACATGCAGTGGAGCCTCACCTGCCACTTGCTCTCCTCCTCCAAGTATCTGTGCACTGTCCTGCCCACCCCATCCACTGATGTTTCTCCTCCACCACTCTCCAGTGCAGGGAGCACGTACTCTGAGGGAGGATAGTATGCAATTCCACACTCTGGAAGAGATCAGACACAAAACAAGACATTTGGTGCCTGGCAGCATGAATGAGGGCTGGCCTGTCTGTGAGACAGCTTCCAACTGTGCTCTCTCTCTCCAAGCATAGGTGGTATAAGAACTAATGTAGGTCTTGCAACAAGAAACTGTGATAAGAGAGAGTGCCATCCCATTCCCACCAGGAAGATGATTAAAGCTCAGCATGGAGGGAGGAAGCACAGAAGCAGAGAGTGCTGCTCCCATTTCTAAAATCACAGGAGAGGATGCCCTCCAAAAACAGACTGAGCACTTGGAGGTGGGCTGATGTTCTGCTGAGAAAAGCTTCCTTTACATGAATACAGGCATACTCATTTCTGTGGGGCTGCAAAAGATCATTTGCTCACATTCAAATAAGTTCTGACAGTCCTTTGCTTTCAAACATTAGCACAATGCACTTCATCTGCATAAAATCTCTACCATGCCTTCCTGTTTGTATTAAATGCAGTCTTCATAAACTTGGTTTGTTATTTTTTTCCTCTGAGTTTTCAAACTGTTCTCATATTTCTTAAAAAAAACAACCAAACAAACCAATCTCCCTTTCCTATAGAAAATGAGGGTAGAAGGGACCTGCTGAGTCTATCTCCTTGTTCCAAGGCAGCATCAGCTGAAAACAGGTGGTTCCAAAACCTCCCATTGGAAAAAATACAAATGGGAAAACAAAAGCACAGGGAGATGCAGTGACTTCACACAGGAACCCTCGGACCCAGCTGTCCTGATGTTTTAACAAAAACATTCTAAATTTCAGTTTGACAGTGAGAAGCAAGCTTCAAGGAAGGACTCCTGTTCTGCTGTCTGCCAGTAGACACTTATTTACACATAACTTCTTGACCTGCCTGCCCTGCGTGCAGAGCATCAGAAACCACCTGAAGCAGAGCCACCCTCACGTTTGTCCTTTGTAAATAGAGCACAACACAGCCCTGGAAGTTCTCACCAGCATCCACAGACTCTTCTTGCTTACCTTTGCAGAGGAACTGCTGAATGGACTCTGTACCTGCACTGCAAATATCAGGTGATGGATAGGTCATGGAAGAAGCATCCAGGGTCAGCGTCTCCAAAACAGAACACACAGAGCTTCAAGTTATTGTCACAGCCCAGTCAGGGGCCAACTGTTTCAAGCCTGGGACCCGGGAGAATAAACTGCAAGATTTAATTTGTACCCCAGAATAACCAAACCACAGAATCCTGTCTCTTAGCATGTTAATAGTACTAGTGCTTTTTAGGACTTCAAAACAAAGGCAGAGTAGTGGACAGAATATTTATGTCATCCACATCTAATTGAATTCTGCTGAGTGTTTGACAACTTTCAGGGATGGGGTGAATCTGCTGTCCCTTACTTAAGACCTTCTGAGCTGAAATGGAGACACTTAGAGAGGAGAGGTACTGTCACAGAGTTTTGTTCTACTGTGGCCACCAACAATATTTAACGTTGCCTCCTGATGAGAAGGACTTAGCAGGAAGGCCCAGAAAGGAACCACTTCACCAAACACAAAGGAGCATGCTGCAGGGGTCCCTGCTCTCAAAGGGAGACAACATAAGAGAAGCTTAATGCTGCATCCTCAGGACAGGACAGCATTTATTCCTGTCCTCAGTGCTGGTGTCTGAGTCAGCCCTTTTGCCTGACACTTGTACAGATTAGTACTGACAAATTTGGCAGCCAGAAAGTGACATCCCCATAAAAATGCTGGTGCTTTTATCATTCTGAATGTGTTCTCCAGGGAGCCAGAAACCTACGGAGGCTGACAATGAGTCAGAGATCTATTAAGGCAACAGAGGCAAAAACCTCACCAGAAACATTCAATCTGCCCAGTTAGAACCAGCCTGAGTGGAAAGAATCTGAGTTAAATTGAGCCCATAGGCTCTGTTTAGACTCTCAGAAGCAGCCATAGCTGAAAATACCTAGAGATTATTCCCTACAGATTACTTTTGCCATGATTAACCCTTGGCAAAAAGTGATCAGAAAAGACCAAACCAGGAGAGTATGCAAAACATACTTTTGACACCATGAGCCACATATGCCCTAGCTACAGTCCCTTACAGTGAGTGCCACCCAAGCCCTAGAAATTCCCTTTCTAAGCTGAACTTATCACTGAGCAAGTAGGAAGGACAGCAGCCTGCAGCTGCCCAGGCCAGGCAGTCAGGGCTGGCTGGGTGCATACCTCCAGCATGCGGACGTGAGCCAGCACTCTGGGTAGCTCCTGCAGTGGGTTCTCACTGACATTCAGAGTGCGCAAGCTCCGCAGACCACTCACCGTCCCAGGCAGCTCCCTCAGCTTGTTGCCTATGGAGTGAAAAGTCATTTAGTAGCACATAACATTACCAAAGCAGAAATCAGAAAGCTCATCTACTGGAACACCAACCTGAACTTGTAAGAGCCTCTTACAAGTTGTTTTCCATACTCTGTTGCAGGGACAGTGCTGTCATGGGGTACGTTAAGACTCCAAATACTGCGTTGCCAACAGAGGCAAATGGGACTCAAGATCAGCTTGTACACAGCCCATCCACACAGACCCAACAGTGCTTCCATAAGCCAAATCAGCCTTCTCAGCTGAGGACACCATGACAGACTCAATCTGTGCTCTTTATCAGAACATTTGTAACACGGGATGTTCCTCCCTTGAGTGTAAATATCAGAAACAAGACAAAAGAAACTGAATGTGGGACTGCAAATGTAGCAGTCAGAGACCAGATATAAGCTGAGCAGCACTGCTAAGTTCCTTGCTTTTCATCCTCTTCCCTGTTTCAGCAGCAACTGTAACACCTCTTTTTTTCTCCCAGATTAATGACACAGTGCCCAGAAGTATTCTGAAAAGGTATATCTGTGACCTCTGTTTTAGGGCTGTGCAAAGCTGGAGGGGTTCAGTGGACAAGCTGACAGGACAAGGCTCTGGGTGCCCAGCCCTGAGACTCATGCTTCTGGAGGAAGATGTGTGCCTCCAGCCCTTGTGGCATCCCTCAACACACAGATGAGTCAGCTTGGGTTTTGAAGTGCTGGCTACATGAAGGCACACAAGGAAGCTTTCAGCTCTTGAGATTGACTCAACAACCCGTCCTTTGCAAAAGGACAGTGGGATGAAAGGAATCATCATTTTATGATGACTGTCTCATTCAAGAGCCACGAGTTGAACCACACAGTAGAAAATCAAGGCAGACAGTGCACACGTTTGTTAAGAAGCAGTCAAATAACTCTATTTATCCTAATAACGCAGGGAAAATTTGGGAAATATTTTCTACTTAGAATTCTCCTGACTTACCAACTATTTGAATTTAAGTCTCTCTTATGTTCTTCCTCAGAATTCATAATGTAAACCATTTGGTGCTTGCCTTGGTTCAAAAGTGTAACTAATGCAGCTCAACACAACCCAGAAAATAAATGGTGCTTTGCCCATAGCACCAACAAGAAACATGCCATACCTTTCACATTGAGGACCTGGAGCTGGGCAAGATCCCCTATAGACTGTGGAAGACATTTTAAGAGATTCCTTTCAAGGTTTAGGACCTAAGATATTAACAGAAAAGATAATCAAAATATCCTTTACACAAATCTCAGGTCTTCACTATATCTATGCTGTTGGGACAATTTTTCAGACTCAGAAGGCAATGTAAAAGGAGGTTATAAAAACAAAAATGCTTTTAGTATGAAAACTTAATCATCTGCCAGGGAAAAACGCACATCTGTTAATACTGCTTAGATCCACAGGCTGAAAACACAAAGCTGATTTTTTAGACACCCTGGATCCAGGGTACATCTAGCTACTGCATGCATCTGCAAACAACAGCCAAAGCAGGTGCTTAATGCAGATGCACGAACTGGAAAGCCAAGTGTACTTGCCTCCCCAGCCAGGCTGCCCCAGCTCAGCTCACACAGGAAGCAGGTGACTGAACGGCAGCAATGTGCACCCAGAGCTGCACCCCAAAGCAGAGGGAACCTTCAGAAATGCACTATGACACACTGTGCTGAGTTCTCAATGTGATCACACCAGGGAGAATGGGAAAACCAATTTAGGAAATTAACTGGATTGCAAACTGCAGCTATACTTGCTCAGAGCCCTCGCTTGGCAGTGTGAGCTACTTGGAGTAACACCATTTGCACTAAGCAACGACTGCAGCATTCAGTACACCCTTCTCCTCATCTCCCTGACAAGCCAGTTCTACATAGCAACAGCCAGATCAGTGACACAGATCTGATACCTTGAGGACCACCATTTAAACTGTAGTTAATTATAAAACAAACAGCAGTAAACCCCATCTTCATGCTGTCCCCTAACACGCCGTTCACAGATACCTGGGATACAGCAGATCCTTTACCTGAAGAGATGTCAGCTGACCAATGTCAGCAGGAAGTGATCCCAGCTGGTTGTCGTGCAGATCTAGAACCTGGAAGAACAGATAATTTCACCAAGCAGTGTTGGGGAAAGACGTCATGGTGCAAAAATGAAAGGTTGTGAATCATCGAGCAATGAAAATTATTTCTTTCTAAAAGGGCTTCACAAAATGTCAGAAGTCTTCCAAGAGACAGAGGCACTTCACTCTTGCAAATCTTTTGAAAACTCCAGACTCTATACACAGACAAACAAACTAGGGAGAGGAGTGGCACCACAGGAACTGTCCCACAAAACTGGATGAGCCAAGTGAATAAATAATCTCCACAAAATCAGGTGGGCAAAAAAATATGTTTTCTGCAGGGTAAGGGAGCTGAACTGCTCCAAGGAAAGATCAACACCAGTGCT
The DNA here is from genome assembly GCA_013399175.1 of Odontophorus gujanensis. Lineage (NCBI taxonomy): Eukaryota > Metazoa > Chordata > Aves > Galliformes > Odontophoridae > Odontophorus > Odontophorus gujanensis. The sequence continues at coordinate 12,977 of VXAB01013158.1, read as the reverse complement.
GACACAGGAGAAGGGCAGTACTGTGCCTGGAGATTCTTGCTACCAGGGCAGCGAACTGCTGGAGTGACCATGCCCCCATGGAAACACAGCACAAGGGTGGTGCAGCTGAGAGGCCTCACCATTTATGTGGCAAGGATGGAGGAACTGCCCTGTCACACACTGCCCCACCACCCATCTCATCCACATTCAGGTGATCCACCAGTGAAGGAGAGGGATCCACCCCACAAGACGCCCAGATATGGCTGATCAATAAACCTACAAAAGGGAGCTGTCACATTTTGTTACCATTTTTTGGAGACAGGAGAAATTCTGGGGGGCTAGTGTGTTTTAATGCAGCTAGAATGACTGTTTAAAGCCAGTGTTTACCTTCACAGTTATGAGACTCAGGAGGCTACAGGACTTTGGAACTAAAGATGTAAGATTATTTGTATGAATAATCAGCACCTGAGGAGGGAAAAAAACATGGAAAGATGAGCACAGGGGGCACTATTGTCTACAATAAGCACATTTGTTAAGAATTAATTGCAGAGGTTGTGTAAGAGTTTTGTATCTTATTCAGTGCCATCTATAACAGTGAAATAGTACATGAATTGTCATAGAGGTCAAATATTTAATATTAACAGAGCTTAGTTATTTTTACCAGAAATATCACTGGACAGGTTAAGATACAAATCATCATCCCACCTCTCAGGATAGAAGCTAGCACTAAAACACACACAACGGATTACTCCAAATTGCTCTCTGTCGTACAAATGGCCAAACTTCTTCTGAAGCAACATACAAACAGCCAAACACGATCATCTCAAACACAACAGCAATGTACATGCTTAATAATAGAATTATCTGTTTGGGATTGTATTGTTACCTTTTTCTGCAAGACTTTACAAGTTGCAAAGGCCCCGTACGGAACCTAAAGGCAATTTAAGAACGGTCGCATCAGGCTTCACAAGGCATTGTCTTTTCTAAGCACTTCTACAGCATCCACCTGTAAAGTCTCAATTATTAACTTTAATTAAAATGCACATGATAATTAATGTTACTTTACGCTTGTTTTGTCCCAGGATGCAGTACTGCCTGGTGAGCCTCCATGCCAGCAGCTTGCAATGGCTCTCCACAGCAGGACAGTGTAGCAAACAGCATAGAACACACTGAGGCTTAGGCAGAAGTCCAGACCCAGAGTAACTTAATGTGAAATGCACAGAAGACTCAGGAGTTCAGGCACATTTTCAGTTAGACACCATATAAATGCATTCTATGGTTTTGTGACCTCGACAGACATGCTCCAGTGGGCTAAGTGACAGAGGCAAGCAACAGGAGGGGTCGAGTGTGCTCATATGGCACCTGAGCATGCTGGGCTTTGCAGGAGATGGGCAGTCAGAAGAGGGATATGCCAGTGATATCAGCCCACGCCAGCCATGGCTCTGAGTACTATCACCTGCTCTGCAGAATGGAACAGGTTTGGGCTAAATCATTGTCTTGTCTTTAATTTCAGAGTTCATTTTAAGACCGACCTCGTGGGTCACTTTATTTACTGAAACTAGAAAAGCTGAAAGAAGACAGCAAGACTTAGTTCTGTGATACTAATCCAGAAGGAGCAGCACACAATCCTAGACCATCTACATCTGGGAATGGAGCTACACTAATGCACACTCTGTGTCTGCCACCCTTCTACCCAAACTGACTTACAGCCTGTCCCACGCAGCTCACAAACCTACACACAAGATGGCTTCTGGTCCTGAACCAAAACATCCCACAGTCTCACAAAGACATGTCATAGTGCACAGTAGTCAGCTACACTCTCCAGAATGATCCCAAACCTCTCCTCAAAGAGCAGTGATACATCCATTAGCCTGCATGGCAAAGGCATCCTGTGACAAAAGGTTACGCAGGTACAAATGTTTCAGAAACAAAGGGCTATAAATAAAAAATGAAAGTCAAATAGGAATTGGCTTCTGCTTAGCAGGTTTGCATGGCTGCCAGAATGCACAACCACCTCCACTGAAGGCCCAACCACCTGTCAGTAACCACTCACACTCCAGCAGCCACCTTGTCTCTAATTCAGTTGGCTCCAACACCAGAAGCCAAGCTGGAAGTGAGATTTCCATCATTAATCAGCAGCCTGGAGCCAGGCACTACCACTGAGAGAGAAAAATAAGTGCAGGCAGTAGATTCTGTAGCTCTAAGGTGAGAAATAGCTTTTTGCAAAAATAAACATAAAAATTCCCTTATGTCTAATAAAATTAGGCCAGGAGGTCCCAAGGTAGGGTCCTCCCATGGAGGGTCTGAGGTCACTCTGCCCTTCCTATGTTGTCAAATGAAAGAGGATTCCCAGTACAAAATTCTGTGCGAGCAACAAGCAGGACAGCACAACATAAGGAAGAGGCTTTTATATGCAAGCCAGAGGACACACATACAGAAGAAGAAGTGGATCGGGCACAAGGACAGTTCTGTCCCAAAGCTCACAGACATGATATTAAGCCTGCCGCTTGTTAACAAGAAATAGACCAAGAAGTCAAACCTGTCAGCTAATACTGAAAGTTCCAGAGAACATACCTCTAATAGTTCACATTTGGATATGTCAAGAACATCATCAGCACCAGCCTCTTTTGCCTGGTAAGAGAAGACACACATCCAAAGAGTTAGAACATGAAGTAATACATGGTCTCTTGCTGTGTACTGGCTAGACTACTCAACTGGCTGCTCTTGAAGCAATCTAATTAGTTTTCTGTTCCGACTATGCAATTCAGTGAAACTGACAGGAACAAAGGGCTTGCTGCTACAATCAATTGCAGCAACCAGGAAAGCAAACTGCAGAGAAAAAAGCTCTTTTTGCAATAAATTGAATGTCTGCATGAAAAACCAAAGCATATTCCAATTTTAAATATTAAGTGAAAGGAAAAAGCAAGCTGGATTCTGGAGCACCAGAGACACACTTGCTATGGACTAGTGACCTGTTAGTCTTCAAGGAGCCTGCTGTGTCATCAGTAGGTCTCGTTCAGACAAGGGACCTTCTGAACCATACAGAGAAAGTAATTGGTGTTGTATTTTGCTGGAGGCTAATTTTGCCATGCAAGGAGCAAGGATTTGCTGCTTCCAGACAAAAACGCTTTTCCATGTCCAAATCAGCCACATCTAATGCAGCTCCTAACAGCAATTGAACTGGATAAGTCTCACTGTGAGCAGCATTGTGTATTGGATTTATTTTCTCAAATAAAAGAGACTGCATTAGGCAATAAAGTCTGCCTACAATAGTGCTTCCATTACGTCTTCAGAACTGGATAACCTGACCCAAGGCTAAGAATGCAATACAGAACTAATACTAGAATATACAGATCTAGCTGTCCCTCTCCAGCCCCACAGGAAGTGGACAGAAACCCTACAAACCAAATAAATAGAGTAAAACTGTTTTCATTCTTGCTGTATAACAAAGTCTTACTGTCCAAACTACCTTATTGACATCCAACAGCAATAATACCACCCCAAACGTCATGTATCTGTGGACAAATCTCTACAGATTAAGAGACACCAGAAGAACGGGAAGAACTAACAGGGAATAGAGACTTGCACCTCATCAGTAAGACTGCAGTCCTCCACAGTTAGCAAACTCACTGATGACACCACCTGAGAAAGGGGAGTATAACCAGAGCTGTCTTTGAGCTGCCCCTCTCCCTGGCTGTGTTTAACAGATGAATCCTCTGAAGGGCAAGAAGAGAAATAAGAAGCAAAGGAGAGGCACGAGGAATGGGATGTCACAGGTTCCTTAGTAGGAAAAGCAAACTTGGAGATGTGCAATAGGGAAGGAGCATAAAGGAGAAAGGATTGGGGGTCCTGAATGTGGGTTGGCATGAGATGGGGTGGAAGATGTTATGTGGAACCACAGAAGAAAGGGAAGGAAGTAGCGCAGAGAGGACACGTGGAGGGAAAGGCAAGAGATTGGGAAGGCAGGAATTCTCTGATGTACATTAGAAAGGCAACCTGCTCACTTGGTGAGATCACTAACAAGGGACTCCAGTCCAGGTACAGAGAGCAGACGAGACATGAACATTGCTTACCAGGCACATTTGGTACTCAAGGCGCTTCCGAGCATCCTCACTGGGCTTCTTCTTACGGAAGAAGAGTGGCATCATGAGTTGTGACTATAGCTCCGTCTGAATGGCACAAATTATCAGCATAAATAAAGGCAGATGGCTCTTGGAGTGTGTGGATCCTGGGCTACAGAACTGTGCTCTAATAAGAGAAACAAAAAAAGAAGGAAAAAATCACCACCTTTATTTAGACTTTGTTTAGACCTTCCTTTGGCTTGATCAAACAGGCAGAGTCCATTACACCAACACAGCGGAAGTGTTAATGTGAGTCACAAAAGCACTGATGAACCTCTGAGACAGGCAGACTGTCCTGTCACTCCTGTGCATGGTAAGTGAAGGCAAGCTGGAACATGTATAGGCAGGAAAGCACAGATCTGCTCCAGGACAGGAATTAAGAAAGCTGTGTCAAGAAAGCAGGCACCAGGGACAAAAACAAACTATTCAAACTCAAACCAATTAACTCTACCATGACAATGAGCAACTATAAAATATTACAGAGTAAATCTAGGCTAGAAATGAGACAATTCCTGATTTTGAGAGCCTCCACCTTGCAAGGTAAGAGAAATAGGCAGGACCGTGATGCAGATCAGAACACAGAGATCTTGGAAGCGGACTTTACAATTGCTGCTCACAGCAGGGACCCCTCTGGCAGTCACACAGCCCATGTCAGCTGCTTCCAGGATGCCAGATAGACTCAGGGGTCAGGGTCTCCAACCTCAGCTTGCTTCGCTTCTCAGCTCCACTGTATCAGGTCATGGCCTCAAATTTTAGGGCAGGGATTATCTAGAGTTAAGAAAACACTTGGTTCATTGGCTTTTCAGACAGAAACTGCTGCACGGTAACGCTTTTCCTACTTTAGTCACCTCCTGAGATGAAGGGATTCTGCTTAAATACCTATTAACTTTAAGTCAGGTTTTTAACAGGCTTCAAAAACCAACCTATTTTCCAATCACCTAATAACTGCCTACAAAGCCAAAATAACCTCCCTGCTGAGACACTTTTAATATGTTCAGACTTAAATACCCAAATGGGGAGTTGGACTCTACGATCCTTGAGGGTCCTTTCCAACTGGCACGTTCTGTGACCCTGAGAAACGCCCACTGTGGCCCACTCTGGTCTCCCACTGTGTAGCACTCACTGCTCACCACAGAGTCATCACTCACCAGCCAGGGCAAGCCAGGAGGAGAGGCCAGAGTAAAAAATGAGATGGTTAAACAAGATGGGAAATTGTCAGGAATTACAGTTAGGAAATTCAATAATGCAATGAGGAGCCAGAAACACAGGTGAGACATCACAGATAGGAATACAAGGGGACTTAAAAGAGAGGGAATAAGGATGGTTGCAGCAAGTAATGATAACACTGATGAACTTAAGCACCCACTTCTCCCTTCTCACCTATCTGCATTATGGCTACGTACCCTCATCAGTCATGCGGACAGTAGACAATCAGTTCAGTTTTCACACAAAACACTGCAGAAAGATAAGAAAGCTAAAGGGCAGGCGGCTGAACACGGAAAGAGAAGCGTCAGCGAAACGATCAGCGGATCATTAGTTGGACTATTAGTCGGACGCAGCGCCAGACCGGCCGCAGCGAACACAGGTCGGGCCTGCAGACCTCCGAGCTGCTCCTCCTGCGGACCGCGGCTCGGCGTGCCCGCAGCCCATCGGTCCAGGTGAGAGCAGCGGCCATCAGCCGACAGAGGCTGAGGGGCCTAAAGCCGCCGTCTTTACCTATTTACATCAGCTCCTGTGAGCGCTGCGGACCGGGAACGGGCACCGACACCGGGAACGCTCAGCCCCCCGCCCCGCGCCCCTCCTGCCAGCCACCACAGCTCCACAGGAGCGGCACTTCCCCTCCATCTCCCCCTCAGGCCCGGGGAGCCCCACGGCCGCCGCCCCGCTCCTCAGCCCGGCCGCGCTCACCGCCGCCCGCCGTCACGACGCCCCGCCCCGCCGCCCTGGGGCCTCCGCACCACAGAGACGAGTAGCCAGAGCGGCCCTCTCCGCACCATAGAGTGTCCCACCGTCGAGCTCTCGCGAGATCTCGGTGCCCATATATACCTCCCGCGCACGGCCCGCCGCCTTTCCGCCGCCCGCCAGGCCGCAGTCGGTAGTATCCGCCGCCATCCGCGCCGCCCGCCGCCGCCATGCCGCCCAAGTTCGATCCCACCGAGGTGAAAGTCGGTACGTGTTGTGACGGCGGGGGGAGCGGGGATGGCGGCGTGCGGCTGACTGAGCGTTGCTGTGCCCGTAGTGTACCTGCGCTGCACCGGCGGGGAGGTCGGCGCCACTTCCGCCCTGGCCCCGAAGATCGGACCGCTCGGGTTGGTACGTGCGGGGCGGGATCGGGCCCGGAGCGCTGCGCCGCCGTCCGAGCGCCGTGTTTGTTCCTGATCGCGGCGCGTGTGTTGTTCTCAGTCTCCCAAAAAGGTCGGTGATGACATCGCCAAGGCCACGGGGGACTGGAAGGGGCTGAGGATCACGGTGAAGCTCACCATCCAGAACAGGCAAGCGCAGGTACTCAACGCCACGAGGGATGGCTCCGTGGTGCGGGTCCTGGGCGCAGCGGGTGCTGCGTGCCGCAACCACGGGCGCCGGTCCCGGCGGGGTCGACTCAGCCCTTCATCCTTCCGAGGTGGATAAAATGAGTGCCACACGTTGTGTGGGGTCTTCTGCGAAGATCTGGGGAGGAAGGGAACGTCCGCTCCTTTGGAGTGCGATGTGTGTGTGAAGTGTGGAGAACAAGGGAAATAGAAATCTGAACAAAGCCCTCCTGAGCTGATCCTGCAGCCACCTGCCACTGTACCTGCCTTGAATTCAGTGGCTGGTGTGTTCCAGTGGTGAGCTGAGAGCGGCCCCAGCCCAGGAAGCAATGCTCTTGTGGCTGTGGGCAGATCTGTGCTGAAAGGGTGGGAACAAAGTCCTGTACTGCTGGAGAATGTGTGTTCTGGGGAGCAGGAAATGGAGCACTCTGTGGCAGCCAACTCTGGGCACCAACTGCTGGGTCCTGGCTGTGTTATCTGCGTGCTTGGGTGGTGGGGGAAAGAATTAATCTCTTTTTATTTAGATAGAAGTTGTTCCTTCTGCCTCTGCTCTGATTATCAAAGCTCTGAAGGAGCCCCCCCGTGACAGGAAGAAGCAGAAAAACAGTAAGTTTTGTTCCACCTTTGGTTCTCAGTGGTACTGATAAAGAAACTTGTGATTGCTTAACGCGAACTGGCAAGCAAGTGCCAGGGGGCTTTTGGGGCAGCAAGTTTTCCCTAAGGGTAGTACACAGACAAGTTTATACATCCTCAAAGCAAGCAGAACAGCCACCCGCCACTGTACCTGTCTTGTAATGCAGTGACTTGTATAGTCCAGAGGTGAGCTGAGAGAAAATGCCAACCTAGGAAACAGAGTTATTCTTCGTGTGGGTAACTCTGTGCCGAAGGCTGGGAACAGCAACATAACCACAGCCCTACTGTAACTGCAACATCACTGCTCTGTGTGATCTGAGTGCCAGGAATGACACTTAGCTGTTGGAGCATGGGGAGCTGGAAGTGCACTGTGCTTCAGTGAGCTTATTGGTGCCATTGTTTTGCTTCACAGTAAAGCACAGTGGCAGTGTCAGCTTTGATGAGATAGTGAACATCGCTCGGCAGATGAGACACAGATCCCTGGCTCGAGAGCTGTCTGGTAAGTACCAGCCTTAAGGGATGGGACTGAGTCCTGTGGTGTGATCTGAGTGGCTCGGGCTCTTGGATGTTTCATGGGACAATCTGATAACTGTTGTGAAGTTCCTGCAGCTTGTCTGTGCTGATGCTGAGCAGTTGGTTGTAGCAGCACAAGAACAACCTGGTGCTGGCAGCAGTGAGTCTTACAGCCTGCTGAAGGCAGTGCCAGCTGCAAGGCATGAGTGCATGGCAGGACTTAACCCAGGGATCCTGACCTCCCTGCAGCTGCAGTACCTACTTCTGTCACTATATGGGGCTGAGTAGTAGGTAGCAGTCTAGGCACTCTTGCTTGCTTGAAGCAGACAGTGCTCTCTGGAGGTTTCTGTGAGCAGTACCCTCTAGCTGGCTTAGGCTGTGTGCTGTCCCCTTCTGAACCCAATGGCTGCAGCCTGCAGACCACCAGGTAGATGGCGTGGGAAGGCTGAGGTGATTAGGATGTAGAATTGTCTGTTGGTTCTTCAGGTTTTTTCCTGTGCTAAAGCTTTGGTTTCTAACTGCAGGGACAATTAAGGAGATTCTTGGAACTGCTCAGTCTGTGGGCTGCAGCATTGATGGCAGGCACCCACATGATATCATTGATGATATCAATAGTGGTGCAATTGAGTGCCCAGCTGTAAGTATCCATCTCTAACTGAAACTGCTGTAATTAAGCTATTTACTAAAGGGCTTTCTACTAATGAGCTGTATTTTCTTCTCTCAACAGAGCTAAGAGTGCAGAAAAGAAATTACTGTATGAAAGTTCTTACATCTTCTGTAACACTTTAAATGCTTAATAAAACACCACCTTGTCTGTATACTGTGTCACTGGCTTTGTCCTTCTCCAGTTCTGTGTATGTGGGCTTTTCTAGGCTCTCCCTGCCCTGTGCAGAAGTACCATGGTGAATGGAAAAGCTGTAGGGTTCTCATTTCCCTAAGATGTTGGCTTGCAAAAGTGGAAAGTTGCATCAAGCAAGCATTACCACATGGTGCAGAGAGCAAGCACCTCTTGACTTCTCCTGTGGAGAGCTTTCTGAGAGCTCTTTGTCAGTGCCAGATGTGCATGTGGCTCTGACAGCTACAGCTGGTGACCTTCACTGGGGTAAGTGCTGCTGGAGGAGGTCATCTTCCCCAGGTCAGTAGAACCAGGGCTCCTGCAGTGTCCCAGCAGCTGTGCCAGGGCTTGGAAATAGCCTGGGAGGAGCTGTGCATGCTCCAATGGCACTGGCAGGAGTAAAATCCTAGGTAGGGCTGTATTGCCCAGGTCTGTTCTCAGCTCTGCAGCTGTTTGGGCAGCATTTGTGCCTGGTGTGGTGGAGCTTGGCCTTATTTGGCCAGCAGTGGGAACATCTGGCTCAGGTGGCAGCATGGGCTTTCTGGTGTAGGTTCTTTGCTCAGACTTTTCTCGTGCCTGCAGACAAGGACAGTTTGAAATGAACTGTGTGTTTCTCACTACTGAAGAGGAGCAAGCCCTGTAGTTAGGGGTTTAATTCTGTAGTCCTTTCAGAGTGTTATAAAGGGGCTGGTTTCATGTCTCTTGGGCCTCCTGACTCCTTGGATGGTGATGCTGGAGGAGCTGGGTGAGCAAGCCTGATAGCTCCTGCCTACATCATATGCCCTGGGTGTTTCTGAAAGGATGAAAAAAAAGCAGTTCAAGTGTTGGTACTTCCCTTTGGGTGTTGTGAAAATCAGGTGTCACCTTAGAGCGCACAAACCACAGCATGATGAAGTGTTAGGAACCCCTTCCAAGCTCAGCTAATAACGACATAACCAACCTCTTCTGGGGGGGAGGTTGTCTTGGGCCTGATGCATGTTGCACATGGCAGAGTTTGATGCCTGGGTCTCACACCTGAGAGCAATGTGGAGCTGTTACTGTGGTACTGCTGGAGAGTGCAGGTGGAACAGATGTTCTCTGAAGTCCCTGGGAAGCCTCGTTCTGTTTCCTGCAGGGAGTGGGCTTTCTTTTGGAGTGGCACACCACCAGGGATGGTGTGTGACCTCTTAGGCTTTACAAAGCTGAAGTGCGATTACCCTGGTACTAAGAATCCTTTAGCATTCTTTAGCAGGTGTTGCTAAGTCCTGCTAGCAATGGAGTTATGAGTGCAGTTCACTTCAGCCCCAGCAGCATCCTGGGCTTGGGGGAAGCTCTCTCAAAGTGCAGTTATTTTTCTGAAGGGAGAGGAAATGAAATCTTTCCCAGGATGCTGAATGCTGTGGGCCTTCGTCTCAGAAAAGCTTTTTGGTAGGTATGCTTTCCTCCTCTACAAGTGCAGTGATGGTACTCAGGAAGCTGATTTTTTTTTTGTTTGTTTTACCACCACCTTTTCAGTTCTGCAAGCAACAGTTACCCAGCACTTACAGCAAACAGAACTGTATACAGTGGTAGCTGGGGGAAACGGTGGCATACTGATGTGTCTGGCAATGAATGTCGTGTATACCTTATCTGGGCTGCTCAAAAGCACCAAATGGAGCCTTGATTGTTCACCAGGATCTGCCTGAGGCCTTTGGGGAAAAAGCCCGAGCAGCAGGAGGGAGATGGCTGCACTGGGGAATTGGCTGCAGCTGCATCATGCACTGGGTGCTGAGCGACCTGGAGTCTGCATAATGGAGGAAAAGTCAAGCCCCCAAATAAATCCCAGCCCAAGCTGAATGGGAGAAGGGGTGGTGGTAGCTACTGTGCTGTGTACACTGAGCTGTGACTGTTGGTTGCTGAAGTACGTGCAAATAGTGTCACTTTCCACTATGCAAAGCACCACGCAATTCCTAAGCAGCTGTTGTTTGGGGCTGCTTAGATACAGAGTGATGCTGAGAAACAAAACCTTTGTAACTGCTCCAGCTTAAGGTAGCAGTGTGGCTTTTGGCTACGCTGCCTGAATGCACAGCGGTCATGTGCTAGGAATGCATCTTGTACTGCATGTGAAGCGTAAAACATACATAATGTTAGCAGTGGGATCATCAGAAATCACCTGTTTGTACATGACAACACCAGGCTGCTGCTCTGATAAGGCCTTGTGTCTGCTCTGCTTCTGCACTGCTGTGCCTGGTAGGGAAAGGGGTAAAGCTTCCCAAAGGTGGACCTTGGGAAAGCAGGACTCTCCTCACCTGTCCTTCCAAGATCCACGTTGCCAGGTCAGCATCAAGCCACAAAACCTGCTAGCTGTGTCTGTTTTCCACCTGAGATGCTCAATGATTGCAGCTCTGTAACTTTACACTGGGCTCATGGGCAGAACTGGGATGCACAGCAGCAGCAAGGGGGCTGCCAGGACCTCTGGAGAAGGGCTGGTGGTTCAGTGGAGTGCAGGTGGGGATTTGGGCTGAACATTGTGTTTATAGTTTCTGAGAATGTCCAGGCTCATCTGCTATTTCCTGATGAAATGTGGGTACATTGCTCCTGTGAGCTGGGGGCTGCAGTGAAATGGAGAAAGGCATAACACAAAATTTGCTTCTGTCACTTCAAACAGTGGTGGCAGACATCAGCTTACACTACACATCCCAACCCTGACTGTCAGTCTGCACAGCCCCATACAGCCTCAGCAGCTGGAGCCCTCCTGCCTTCTGCTTCTTTTTGCTCTCTCTCCAGCTGTTTATAGGGCCTTTATCTGAGGGAACCAGGGAATAAAGCTGAAGTGAGACTGAAATGGCAGGCACTTGCTATTTTTAATTGTTTGGCTTGGAGATTCCAAGCAACGAGGCATGGCTTCGGTGCTCTCTGAAGCAAGGTTTGTTTACAACACACTAAATTTCTCAGCACTCCAAGCATGCAGCTTGCAACAAATCCTGGTTGGGTGTAAGGAGGAAAACACCTCCACGTGGCCCCAGATTGCAGTGGGGATACTGGTATGGTGGTGGGACCTCCTGGACACACTGGGGAAGCTCTGCTGGCCAGGCTGGCTGTGCTCAGCGGTCGGCCGGCTCCCTTCCAGCTGAGGTTTGAAGGTATTCCTCCACTGAACTGCAGCTGCAGCATCGCTGTCGGGGAGGGGAGGGCAGCCTGGTCGAGGACAGCAGCATCTTTCAGAAGCAATTTTAGCTTGGAAAAGCTTTAAGGCGTCTGCTGGTGTGAGCTTGGGAGCACTGTGCATTGCACACACACACACACACACACACTGCGGGCTCTCGGCAGTGCAGGAAAAACTTGGGAAAATAAAACAGCAAAGAAGTACTGCTTTGGCTGAAGGGAAATTCTCACGGGGTCGGGATATGGCCTTTCCCATGCTGCCTTAGGGCGCGTGCTGCCAGCAAGGCACCGCTCTGCCAACAGTTCAGTTTCCAACCCGGGCTTCCTAGAAAGGAGGCACAGGGACCCACAAAGGCAGCGACAACCGACATCAGCGCCGCGTCGGAGCTCCATCTCCCGACCGCTGTTTGTGCTGTGCCAGCACGGCCGCTCCGCTCCGCAGCCGCTCGGCAGAGGTCGGGCAGCGCTGCCGAGAGCCGAGCCCTCCCCGGGCCGCGCTGCGCTTTCCGGACGCGGCCGCGCGGACGTCGCCGTTCTCCGCTTTGCTGCGGTCGGACGGAGCCTTCGGGGCCGAACCCGCGGAGCTCCGAGGCACCGGCACCGAGCCCTCGGTGCTGTCGGTCCTTACGGCGCGGGGACGCGGTGCTCCGGAACGAAGCCGAAGCGGCACCGGGGCAGACCCTCAAGAGCGCCTGCGCGGCGAAGAGGCGGAGGAACAGCGGAGGACCGCTCCCGCAGCGCAGCCCGCCCCGCTCCGGTTCCCGTAGGAACCGTAGGACCGGAGCCCCGCCGCCACGAAGTCACCGTTTATTGACGGTTATACGCATAACGCGGCGGCCCCGGGGACGCTCCTCGGCGCCGCCCCTCCCCGCCCGCGCCCGCCAGTGCGCGCGGCACAAAGCTTCCCGCGAACGTGACGTCACCGCCCGCGCCTCCTTCCCCCGCGCCCGAA
>VXAB01013157.1:4944-24412 GCA_013399175.1 Odontophorus gujanensis | reverse complement strand
TATATACACATTATATTCTTTTACAAGCTCAGGCTCTCAAATCACAGAGGCAAAAGAAACATTCTTTATGCCATCAGACATGGTCTGAACACATTGAAGAACTGCTCTAAGTAATGACAGCAAGTATGTCTTTAAAATCATGCAAAAACAAGTGGGAAAGAGGATGGGAGAGTGAAGGTAGTTCACTGCAGTGATATGATAAGAAAGCATGTCAGAAAGGGGAAATTGTGTCATCAAACACATAAATGAAATATTTAAAAAGAAACAGCAGTGTGTGGTNAAAAAAGAAAAAGAGCAGACAAAGAGCAAGAAAGCAATAAAGAAAGAGAAAAAGCAAAAGGGGAGGAAGGAAGGACGGCAGCAAGGCAGGCAGGAAGGAAATCCATATTATCCCTCATATGGATTTTGATTGTAATAATAACCAAACTATCTCCTCAGAGCACCTGCTTCACAAAAGCAGTTATACAACTGCTGAGGAAATATTACCACCTTTTAATTGCTGATCTTCACCCTGTAAAAAGAACACATAAACTATGCTTATCCAGGGATTCTCTAAAGGTCATCTTTTCCTCAGTTTCCCTCTGACTAGGCACGAGTAGAAACAACTATGTTAATTTTCTTTTTGTTCTCCCTGTAATACTGGGAAGAAGCAGGAACAGAAAAGGAAGATCTACCAAATGCTGGAGCTTGAAATGTTATTCCTTATTTTCTACCCAAAATAAGACATCTGTGCTTTCAAAGTGAGATCTTTTTCCTGGAAAGTCAGAGGGCCTGGGAAGACACTATCTTTCCTGCCTGGTGCAGTGTCCAAGAGCCAGCCAGATGAAACAGCCCTGACCCTAACCAGCTGCACTCAGTGCTCATGGTTCCAGCTGTGTAGACAACAGCACCATGGAGAAAAATCTTTGGTGTCCTGGAAGTGGGAGTCTCCTCACTAAAGTCTTCCTCTGACCAATTACCCCCAGCAATGAAACATCTAGGAGAAGGCCAAATTACATACAGTAATTTAAAGCCCTAGAATTTATGTATCTATAGACAATAGCTTATTGTGTAATGAGAATGGTGGAACAGGGACCTAATCATAAAACTGCAAGCTAAATTTGTCCTTCATCTGTGAAAACAAGAAAATATTTTAAATGTTTGCAAACTCCTCCTCTTGGAGGTTGTGTGAGAGCTACTGACTTCTGATTTTATATTGCACTGTTACAGAAACTGGGTTATTTTTTTCAACCTGCATGGAAAATTAGGAATCATGGGGGAGACTGAGCCAAAACTCTTTGAAATTATTAGAAAGCAACTGAAATATGAATGTTCTTAAACATAAATAGAGAACAGAATTAGGTATATATTTATGAATAATTGGGAAAAGCAGTATTATAGCTCTACAGAATGCCAAGCAGAATAATTATACTAAGAAAGATCTCACGTAAGTGATGTGGAAGTCTGATAGCAGCACTGTGGTCCTCAGACTGAACATTTCAATTTTATCAAAGATACCAAGCTTTCCATCCTGTATGTTAAAACTCACAAAGATTTGGAGTGAATGAGAAATCTAGGGGAATTGCCAGTAGGGTGCTGGCACACAGCTTTTCTCAAAATAGAGAAATTTTTTTTGTCCACATTTTTGTCCACTTCAGTCCTTTTCAAACTTCGTATCTGAAATACCAAAAACCCTGTTACAGGAAAGTAAATATATGTTGCCAAGCATATTTAAAAGGGAGACACAGAATGTCAGTGCTTGAATTAAGTCAAACAAACAGCATAGTAGTAAGGAAAGAAAAGCCCATGGAGTCTTCAGCATGAAAAATGTTATTGTAATTACTTCTATGGGAGCTCTGCGAGTATGTCACAGGACTCATTAGCAACCACAGGGCAATCAATCACATGCATGGACAAATCTGGCTATTCTTCTCATCCTCACGTCTCACCAGCTTAGTTTTGGTGGCAGTACCAGAACACAAGGAACCTAAAAAGGGGCAGAGCTCCATTGCCTTTAAGCCTCTTGCTTTTCCAAGGCTGTCTCCATCATGGGCATAACTATTCATCCTCTGGAGAGTAAGTCATTCCTTTCTCCTTGGGACCAAGAGGAATCATAATGACTGGCAACTGGATCTATCTTTGGGGTGCACAGAGAGGAAAGACAGACATGTACCCAGAAGCCCTTCTTGTAGATGAGAATATGCTCAGAAGACATTGTGATAACACTTGGACCTGTGTACACCTCCTTCCGCATTGCTTTTACTAATTGTGTGACAGATATTGTCAGTTAAAAGCTGCCCTGGTTTGTACCCACAATACCTTTGAAACTGACAGCTTGTTTGAATTAGGTAGTNTCCCTCATATGGATTTTGATTGTAATAATAACCAAACTATCTCCTCAGAGCACCTGCTTCACAAAAGCAGTTATACAACTGCTGAGGAAATATTACCACCTTTTAATTGCTGATCTTCACCCTGTAAAAAGAACACATAAACTATGCTTATCCAGGGATTCTCTAAAGGTCATCTTTTCCTCAGTTTCCCTCTGACTAGGCACGAGTAGAAACAACTATGTTAATTTTCTTTTTGTTCTCCCTGTAATACTGGGAAGAAGCAGGAACAGAAAAGGAAGATCTACCAAATGCTGGAGCTTGAAATGTTATTCCTTATTTTCTACCCAAAATAAGACATCTGTGCTTTCAAAGTGAGATCTTTTTCCTGGAAAGTCAGAGGGCCTGGGAAGACACTATCTTTCCTGCCTGGTGCAGTGTCCAAGAGCCAGCCAGATGAAACAGCCCTGACCCTAACCAGCTGCACTCAGTGCTCATGGTTCCAGCTGTGTAGACAACAGCACCATGGAGAAAAATCTTTGGTGTCCTGGAAGTGGGAGTCTCCTCACTAAAGTCTTCCTCTGACCAATTACCCCCAGCAATGAAACATCTAGGAGAAGGCCAAATTACATACAGTAATTTAAAGCCCTAGAATTTATGTATCTATAGACAATAGCTTATTGTGTAATGAGAATGGTGGAACAGGGACCTAATCATAAAACTGCAAGCTAAATTTGTCCTTCATCTGTGAAAACAAGAAAATATTTTAAATGTTTGCAAACTCCTCCTCTTGGAGGTTGTGTGAGAGCTACTGACTTCTGATTTTATATTGCACTGTTACAGAAACTGGGTTATTTTTTTCAACCTGCATGGAAAATTAGGAATCATGGGGGAGACTGAGCCAAAACTCTTTGAAATTATTAGAAAGCAACTGAAATATGAATGTTCTTAAACATAAATAGAGAACAGAATTAGGTATATATTTATGAATAATTGGGAAAAGCAGTATTATAGCTCTACAGAATGCCAAGCAGAATAATTATACTAAGAAAGATCTCACGTAAGTGATGTGGAAGTCTGATAGCAGCACTGTGGTCCTCAGACTGAACATTTCAATTTTATCAAAGATACCAAGCTTTCCATCCTGTATGTTAAAACTCACAAAGATTTGGAGTGAATGAGAAATCTAGGGGAATTGCCAGTAGGGTGCTGGCACACAGCTTTTCTCAAAATAGAGAAATTTTTTTTGTCCACATTTTTGTCCACTTCAGTCCTTTTCAAACTTCGTATCTGAAATACCAAAAACCCTGTTACAGGAAAGTAAATATATGTTGCCAAGCATATTTAAAAGGGAGACACAGAATGTCAGTGCTTGAATTAAGTCAAACAAACAGCATAGTAGTAAGGAAAGAAAAGCCCATGGAGTCTTCAGCATGAAAAATGTTATTGTAATTACTTCTATGGGAGCTCTGCGAGTATGTCACAGGACTCATTAGCAACCACAGGGCAATCAATCACATGCATGGACAAATCTGGCTATTCTTCTCATCCTCACGTCTCACCAGCTTAGTTTTGGTGGCAGTACCAGAACACAAGGAACCTAAAAAGGGGCAGAGCTCCATTGCCTTTAAGCCTCTTGCTTTTCCAAGGCTGTCTCCATCATGGGCATAACTATTCATCCTCTGGAGAGTAAGTCATTCCTTTCTCCTTGGGACCAAGAGGAATCATAATGACTGGCAACTGGATCTATCTTTGGGGTGCACAGAGAGGAAAGACAGACATGTACCCAGAAGCCCTTCTTGTAGATGAGAATATGCTCAGAAGACATTGTGATAACACTTGGACCTGTGTACACCTCCTTCCGCATTGCTTTTACTAATTGTGTGACAGATATTGTCAGTTAAAAGCTGCCCTGGTTTGTACCCACAATACCTTTGAAACTGACAGCTTGTTTGAATTAGGTAGTTGACAGTGGGAGCTGTAAGCAAAAACACTCTTCTCATCTGAGCTTTTGGCATTGGAGTTCACTCTACATCTGGATTCTGTATTGCAGACTCATGGAGAAGGTATTGTGACACTATGCATGCACCAACTCCCACCTGCACCTCCACTTCTGAGTTTGGATTGAGAAATGCAAAGGCAATGCATTAAGAATATGAGCACTGGGTCTCCAAATGTGCTTTAAAAATAAAATTGCATTAGCGTAANGTCCCTTCCTACCCCTATAGTTCTGTGGTTTTGAGATACAAAATATTTAGATCTAGAACACCATCCCAGGCAAGTAAAATAAACATAATGATTACTAATTAATTGTATCACCTGTGTTTACCGAGTGATTGCTTTTATTGTCTAGGATTTCTAAAGACTTCTCATCTCCCCAGCATTTAGACTGCACTGTCATTTGTAATCATTGCTTGTTCCCATCTGATTGCCATTCATCAGAACTTTTGCTGAGCACAGCAGGATAATTACCCACTGCAGAGCACAGGGGGGTTTCCAGTCCCAGGCACACATGAAAGGCGCGGAGGTAAACCTGCATGGGAAAAGAACTGTTTTAATTATTTAAAACAGCAAGAGATTTTGCAGGTAAGAACTCTTCTCTCATTCCTCCCAAACTATCTGTCAGGGGAAAAGAATTATACTTTTTTCCTTCCCCACCTGGTACGCAGTGTTGCTATGTATAAAACAAATTACTTAGACACAGCTGTGGATGCTTAGTTTGGTTGGCTTAGCTGTTGGGGGAAATCTTACACACAGTCTAGCAGCTGGGAATACACTATCAAGTAGTGCGCTGGTAGATTAATTATCCTCAGAGTCCTGCTATCCCCTTTTATTAATGAGGTCTGACTGATGATGATCTTGATGGCTGTTTGACACAAAGAAGGCAGACCTTGATAGGCAGAACAGAGCTGTGGTGAGTGGGCTGGACCCACACATACCAGTAACAATGGCATATTATTGCTGATCAGGATTTTCCAGGATATCACAGTGGCTCCTAAACACGTGCAATAAAGCAGCGAGATTCTTCAGCCATTATATGGATAAAAGTGTCAAGAGAACTTAGTATACATGTGATGAGAAAAGTTGCACTTTACCATCATAAGCTTACAGGGTTGCTGTTCCTGGAGTGCTTTGCTATTTGGCTTTTAAGATCACTGAATTAAAGGGTTGGTGCAGAGGTGTCCTATCCTTGCTGCAGTGCAGATATGAAAATACCAAGTTTCTCCCTGCTGTGGGTATTAGACTCTACTTCATTATATAAAAGCATTACCAGACAGAGCATCTTAATAATGAAAATTCTATGTAAAGTTACAGTCACTTTACTCTATACTCCATCAGAGATTTAAACATGGCCGTTAATAGTGGGGGTAATGAGACCAGTCTTCAAAATGCAAACAATCAATATAAACAGAAATCTCTCTAGTTTGGTGAAATGCGAGGATTTGCAATGAGTTAAAGGAGAGAGAAACAATTCTCTATCTAATTTAACCTTTGGATAATGCTGTTTCATTCAGTGATCCTCATCCGAACCACGACACACTTTGCAGACAGGTCTGAGATTAACCCCTTCAATCAATGGGAAAAGGGAGGATACATCCTGTCACAAGATATTTTGCTGGAAGATTAACTTTAAAAACAGCATGAATCATTTTTGCTTTAAATTGGCTGTGGTGCCCCTTGCCAGATTATTTTATACATGTTGTGCTCAATATCGTGCATAGATACAGGAGACTATGCTAAGCCTCCAGCAACAGCTCCAAGCCGCTTTATTATGAAATGGTTTTCAACTTTCCATAATCACTCTCAAGAGATTTAATTGCAACATAATAAGCACAAATGGCAATCTGCCACTCAACAACAAAGCTGCTTCCAGCCTGATCATGGACCAGTGTTGGGGAACAGATAATCTTTTAATTTTCAGGTTCTGTTCCAGTATACGAAGCTGTGGAAGAAAGGCACAGACGTATCAGCCAGAGATTAACAGTCTGAAAAGAATCAGCAGAAGTACTTGCAGAAGTGAAATTGCAATTAGGGGAATTGTTTCTAAAGAGGGTAAGAAAAGTAGATGAGGTGAGTGAAATGGTTTATATACCTAAATTCACTGTCTTTTTTCATGAGTACTGTGTGACTGACAGATGGGCATTTCTCCTCAGGACATCAGCCTTGGCAGATTTTTATTCTTGTGAAATCCAGCCACCCCCTATGGCACCATATGCATCTTCCTTCAGTTTGTTGGTGTGTTCTCTCTCACATCCAGCAATTTCTTATGTCACATCCCATAGCCTCTCAGGATCTGTTCACTTGGGTTTTCCCAAGTACATGCTGCCCAGCACTCAAGTCATCTGCCTGCATAACTTAACAATATCTTCTTCCATATCACTGATTAAAAAGTAATAACTATGGATTGTGAACCTCAACCAGAGGCTTCAACCAGAAATAACCAGCTGGATTAATATGCCAATATGATTAATTTCCTTTATTTTTTAGAGAACTGATTCTAAATCACGTCCATCCAGCAGACATTGATTTTGAAAAATGGTGTGTGTGGTTTTTTGTTT
Organism: Odontophorus gujanensis; assembly: GCA_013399175.1. NCBI lineage: Eukaryota > Metazoa > Chordata > Aves > Galliformes > Odontophoridae > Odontophorus > Odontophorus gujanensis. The sequence continues at coordinate 17,544 of VXAB01013157.1, read as the reverse complement.
TTTTTTTTAACACGGGCACCATTGAGGACTGAGCAAAATGCCACATGCACTACAGAAATGTAGCATCTTATGACAACACAGTTCTCAACACAAAAATAGTTGAATGCATACACTGTCTTACCATCCATTTTACCACTGGCTACGTCTTTCCAAACCTTTTCCCTTGAGCAGTGGCTCAAACCTATTTACATTGTTATATTTACCTTTTCTGAGCACACTTTTCTCTGTTTGATGAATGTTATTTGTTTCTTTCTAAAGAACAAAGGCTGATGATCACACGCTTTCATACCAGCACACCATGCCCTGAAAAGCAAGGAATTCTTTTATTTCTATATACAACTCTGTATGGAGACTTTGTGACAGATTATGCAACCTAGTTTATAATTGGCTTTCCCCACAGACTCTCTCTTGGGAAAGATTTCTGAAAGCTCCACCAATCCATGGTGATTTTGGAATAAACCTTCGCAGGTTCGTGACTTCACATGAAAATCATGCAATATGCAGACAGCTTGTACAGTTTTGCCAGAGCCAGCAGGAATAATTTCAAAGAAATGAAATTGCATTAAAATATGCTACTTTCAGGAAGCCAAGTATTGTTCAGAGACCTATTGATTGCAACAAAGTCCTCCTCTAAATCCTCTTGCTGAAGTGAAGACGGGAAAACCTGGGTATTTGCGAATCAGTCTCAATAAAGGAAAACAAGCTTAGACTTCTGCCTTCCTTGTGGGCATCTTCATTTGAAATTCTCTCTGGAAACTGTGTTAGTTTTCTTATGAGAAGGTCCCTATAATTTGCCTAATTATCAGCCTGACAGCTTTACATACAGCTTATCTGCAGAAAATGAAGGGAATGATGAGGGAATTTCAGTAAAGAGCTTTTATTTCCCCTGATAGAAACATCATCAACAGCCTAATTTTCATGTAACATTGTATGTAACATTTCACACTGCCTTCCATATCTTACTGGTAGAGAAATGTGCACTCTGGTCTATTCGCATAAAAACAGAAAATGAGAATTCACCTTGTTCCAGCAAAGCAGCTCCAAAAAAGCAGTGACTTCGGGTCAGCCTATCATACAGGTATTCGGACTTTTAAAAGAAACTGATTTTAGAAACGATAATGAAAGGAGAAATATAAGTGCATTTTTTTTGTTTGGTTGGGTTTTTCTTTTTTTTCTTTTTTTTATTATTTTGTTTTGTTTTGTTTTGTTTTTTGGTTTGGTTTGGTTTTTTTTGTTTTTTGTTTTCTGTTTTTTTAACTACTTAAACAAGGCAATCATGTTTTACCAGTAAATTGCTGCTGGATCTAGGTAGGCCGTCCCTGCCCAGATGCTTACATGTGTATGTTGACATTCAAACCTTATCAACCTCACAACTTCTGAGAAGCTAGCAGCTGCCTTACACCAGCAAGACCTCAGGACAAGTGAATGACAACCTGAACTCTCCCATTTTACTCGGAAAACAGTCTCCTGCCTTGCTGTCTCATTTTCTTCCTCTTTAAAACCCAGGCTACACCCATCCACAGATGAAGTGTTAGAGCACACCAGATGAAAAGAGACTGCAGTTACTGAGGCTTATATTAATGATCACTTGATAATGATTGACAGCATATTCACAAATCCACAAATCGTTGTTGCAGTCCCAGCACCAAGGCTACCAGGCTTCTGAAATCACTGTGCTGCATCTGGTAAGAGAAGAATACTTTGTGTAACCATGGACTAAGAATGGCAGTGCTTCAGCCTTTTTCAATAAATTGTTATCAATTTCATTTTAATTAAGCTCTAAGTGTCTGGAAGATGAACAGAAATTAAGATCTCAAAAGCCCATACTCTGGACAAAAAAAGAAAAAAGCAAAGATTTGGATGACTATGTAGATAGGTGCATCTAACACTACGTGAATTCTCAGCTTCTGTGCTGCCTCATGCTTTCTGTTTAAAATGCAGTCCTGAAGTGCCATTAGCCCCTATTTTTTCAAATAAACAGGACCCCTTCTGAAGAATTTGGTCCTGTATCATAGTACAAAGTGAAAAGTTAATCCATATACTCAACAATAGTTTTCAGATTCCCTGATTTTTGCTGTGCCTCACTATGTAGCCCAGCATTGAAATACCCACATTTCTACAGAGAATCACATTTGCATTTTCTCTCTTAAATTTTTCTGTTCTCTGTTACACTGGGAGATTTCTGATTGGTTCTTTTAAACTTGCATTGTATATTTAGTGGTAAAGGATTACAAATACATCCTTTTTCTTGACCTGAACACCGCTTACTATATTCACATCCCTGAACAGAAATTTTCAAGATGACTCAGTAGTAATGCTCTAAGCAAAGTATGGTTCATTTACATTCTTCCTTGAGGGACAAGGAAACACAAACACATTTTAATTAATTCATAAAGGATAGATTTAGAATTATCAGTAAATGCGTCTGCAAAATAGCTCTTGGGAAAATATAGGCAAGTGTCATTACATGAAGAGGCAGCTATCCTGATAGAGAATAACTCCAGAAATCCAGATGTTCAAATCATATACATAAAGCTCTTCCATTGTGAGTATGGAGAAGTACTGATTCCAGATTAGACTCAGCACTCAAAACTGATCTAAAGTGAGACTAAAACAGCCTTAAAAGGAGAAGTTAGCCACAACTAACGCCATGACTTCAATCTCCAGAAAGATTTAGGTATCCTTTCCTAATCGGTTCAATAATTAGTTCTAAATATTAGTTCTAAAATTTGCTTCACAGAAAATTTCCACACATTGTTGGATTGCATCGAGGGCATAATGTAAAAATCACCTTTGCAATGATCAGTTGAAGGCAAATAACACATAAATAAGGTGACAGGCAGAAAATACAAAAACAAATTTAAGGGGCTACATATATGTTAACAGTCTGCAATGTGGGAAGCCATCTCACGTGAAATAGCAATGTTTCTGCCTTTCCAGTAAATTACTGAGTCTCCATCAGCAGGAAATACATATATGTCAGTATTAACTAGTATTCCAATGAGCAGGACATATAAAAAGTGTACTGCAATTATTTGAGTCCACTCTTCTCGTAGCATTAACATGAATGAGAGGGAATTGTGCAGAAAACAATGTCACCTTTTTTTTTTTTTTTTCCCCACACTAGAAGGATTTGCAAAACACTTTGATTTCCGTATCCCAAGGGAGAATATTTAGTTTCACTTTTCTTTAAATATTGATTATTTCCAGTGCAGTTTAGTACAACAGTATTGCATTAGAGTAGCAAGCTTCACTTGCTGTCCCAGTCTGTGTTTGGGAAAACTTGACAAATGGGCAGGTATCAAGAATAGCTATGTTCAGTTTAAATTGCTCCTGTTCAAACCTCAGGTAAATCTTCCTAAACAGATATTTTCCAATTATGCATTCATTTCAACATATGTTCAGCACACAAACACTGCTCATTAAAGATTTACCTGCCTTCTATAAATTATATTTGGTATTATTACTGAGCAGCACTCCCCAGAAAAAGGCTTCCAGATCACAGTCTCACCACAAAGCTACACAACAATTTTCTGGCACAAGGAAGCATTTTTCTAGGTTTACACACTAAATACTACGTTAAACCAGTAAAAATTCAGTTTTGTGAAGAAATCAGTGTTTCACAGGATGGAATAAGGGTTGTTCAGTAATCCAAATGAGCAAACTGGAACCAGGCATCTTCAGGCAAGCACATCATCCTCTTAAAGCAATTTCAACTTCAATTTCAGGCTGCCTGCAAGAAATAAATCTGGGAAGCCCAATAGCCATTGTTGAGAAGAGGCTTATGTGGTCCTACCAGCCTTCTCAAGCCAGAAGAGAAATTTCTGATGAGGCTCAGGAGATATTAAAGAGGAAAATGACATCCCCCTGTCTGACAAGCTGTCTGAGGCACCGAGAAGCACAGCCTGGAAGCACTGCTCTCTTCTTTCCACACACCCCACCCTAATCTGGTGAGTCTGATCCTTCCAATCTGATCAGGAAATAATAGGACTCCTGTCACAGTAGATTTTAATGATACATTTTAAAGCCATGTCTGTGGTAAACGCAGGGGACAACAAAGTTCTTGGCTTTATTGTAAATCTAGATGTTTCAAGATGAAAAGATTCCTCTGCCATTGGTGTCCCTACACATTACACTGAGTGTCCCACTCTGACTCACCTGTGAAGTGAGTTATACTGACCCTGGGCTACCAACCCCTACAGAAACCCTGCTCATGAGTCCAGCACCAACAGCCTGCTTCAAGTTAGTACCTTAATACCAGGCGGGTATTAATCAGTTAAGAACAACAGTCTGCATTAGGCTTATATGGGTGAGGGAAAATCTTACTTGACTCCATGACAAATTGCACAGTGAACAACAACCCACTGGTGTTTGGCTGTAACCAATTAAGTAAGTTGAACACAGAGGCTACTAATAATAGCCACTTGATAAAAACAGCTACAACTTTTAATTGTAAAAGTTTCTGGAGCCCTTTGACATAATCTGTGCCATGCAAAGCCACCAGGAGGAATAAATAAATTGCAGGTGATAATAGCTTTTCCATGTCTAGGAAGAAAAAATGCAACACAGTTTAAAAATGAGAAGGAGATTAGCAGAACTGAATGAATCCTTTAAAAAAAAAAAATAAAGGAGCAAATGGAGATGGAGAACATCAGCAGAAGTGAGAGAAAACCGGAGCAACTATTAGAGGACTTGTCTTGAGTAGGTTCCTGTATGGAAAAGATGATGTAAAAGCAGCAAGTGTACTATATTCAGTAACTTAGCGTGGTCCAGTACAGATATCTCCATTAACAAAGCAGTGGATCACGCTGTATACACATACCAGTAATTAGAAGAAAAAGAATCAATCTTAAAATGAAACAGTGTTTTGTTTTTGTTTTTTGTTTTTTTTATGGGACAGACAAATTCTTTCTGAAGTCAGAGAAAAACAATCTCAGAAATTTACATACCCTAATGACTCATGCTCCTGTATGTTCTTTCAGATGTTCTCCTGAATTCACCCCAACAAGCTAACTGCATACAAGTATGATATCTGATACACCAAGGGTAAGAAGAGATTCAGCATACTATGCCAGGGCCACAACCTGGCCTTCAGCACTCTTCAGTCTGTTACTCTTAAAAAAGAATGAAAACTATGGTCTTTTTCAACACTTCATGTTATCTCAAGCAGCATCAGTATGCATTCTTTATCTTTCAAGCATTCTTTATCATTTAGGACTTCTTGAAATGCACCAAATCCTGTTTGTTTTACTGCTCTCAAATTATAACTTCTGACATATGTTATATGGTTAACCCTCCTATTTAAAAATGAATCAAATTTGGACTTTAATTACAACTCAGGTTCAAAACATGTCACTGCAGCTGTCAGTATAGAAGAAATTGTAGCCCATGTTTACACTATATAGTCTAATCTGTCACATCATAATAGAGAAATCCCTGGATGACACAGCATTGCAAGTCTTATTAGTCAGGGGGGGAAATGTATAAAATGTCATGGGTTAGATATTGTCTCTGATGCTTCCCTGAATGACTTAATATGAAGAAGTCTGAAACCAAAAATCAAAGGTGAGGGTGGCATTTTTGCTTCCCCCCCTCTTTCTCCTTGATGCAGTTGAAGATTGTTCACATTTTACCCTGCAGCTTAGATATTCACACCCATGCTGAGGTCACATTTCCGAACTGCTCAGGAAACACAGCACTTCCCATTTCATCTAACACTCTCACTTCAGACAACCACTATTTTTGACTCCCGCCTAAACCTGTGAGGTTTAACTGTAGGACAGCCAGTGGATCTCCTAGAACTTACTTGTCTCCAGTAGCCCATGACATTTTATTTCACAGCATTCCCATAACACTTGGTCATAAGGTTAGGCATTGTCTCCTCTGAGGTAGCATTGCTTCAGCAATATATATGGGATGCTCCCATCTTTTCATGTTCTATGTGGTTTCCACAGAGCTTTCTGAGCAAATCTGTTGATGACAAATGCTTCACCTCTCAGGAAAAATTCGTCCATCCCCCCATCTCTTGAAGAAGCAGGGAGTCATCAAATGACATGAGGATTTGATATGATAATGCAAATCCGTCTTTTTCCCCTCCAGCCACACTATTACAATCTATGGAGTTATCTCAAGTGTTGGGACTAATAAAATTTGCTCTGCCTGTTTCTCCAAGCAGAAAGATGAAGTGAAAGTAATGGAAGCTCTCTTGCAAGTAAAACTGGGTTGATAAATCTCTGGTCTTAATTCTCACAGATAAAGTAACTTTTCCTTCAGAATAGGCATTCTTTGTATGCTTATCTTTATCAAACAGCATATCTTTATGTCTGTTGTGGCTTTTAATAGGATCTCATCTATATATGCACAGTTCAGAGGTTGTCCTGAGCAGCAAATACACATTATCAAGGTATCTAGAATAAAACAGTAAATTTTTTTCTTATTAAAATTACTACAGGCTGAAATAGCTCTTATTTGCTTATCTGGCTCTGGAAATGATTTGTCACACTGGAGTTGTCCCCATTTCCTACAGTCTCATTCGCTGTCAGTATGATGGAACTGCCCTCCTGGTTCTAGGCCAGGTAAATAACAGCATGATAGTGTACAATCCAAAATCTATCTGAGGACACTGAGAAATTGGCAGGTTGCTGTAGAAAACTGCTTTTTCTCTCTACAAATCAAATTGCCCTGGAATAATCTTGTTTGCATCATAAGGAATCAGCAATCATTTGCATTATACATAAGAGAGTTGATGTGGGGTGAAATGCTCTCTCTGAGCTGTAATGATGCAGTTTGAAGCAACGGGAGCAAAGGTTGAGATTGGTCCTTCAGAACTCGTATCCAGAGCAGTGATCAGGAATTATCAGTGAGATTAGGACAGGCTGTGTTTGCACAGTGCCACACACTGTGCTGCCTTGCAGCTCACAGGACTTCCCATGGTTAAGCAGAGCTGGCAGGAACCTGGCATAGCCCTGTCTGAAAAGACATGAACAGTAGAAACGTAAGCAATGAGATGCCCAAATAAGCCTTGCCTTTGACTTTCAGCATCCCCACATTATCCTCTGCAAACCTCTTGAGGACAGAGAGTACCACTCACTGTGCACCAGAGGCTATTCTGCAAATCATCTCAACACACACAAACGATAACATCAGTTCTGTGAACAACCCAGGGACTGATTTCCAGTGAATTTGATTGTTCTGGCTGGCTGACTTTTAACTGAGACTTACTGAGGGAATGATGTTCACCCTTCATTAGGCAGCAGATTCTCTCCAGCATGGAGAAACAGTCATTGAGGAATTAGGTCCCCAGTGGCTTGGGTAATTGTCCCATGCCTGCTTCCAGTACTCTAATTAGTAACAGAGGTTGAATTCAAATTTTATCCCTTTTTTTTCTTTCTTTCTTTTACAAGGGAACTGATGGCATCTTTTAATTTAACAAAGTAATCTATTTCCATGATATTTATAGGAAGTTGAGTGGTTTGGCTACAACAATGTGCAAGCTGAAAAGGAACAGAAGGAGGCTGAAGGACTGGCGGATGTCCATTCATGAGGTTTAATCATCGATACTTTATCTGGCACTTATTTTTCTGGTGCCAACTAACTCCTACTCAAGAAAAGTTTGGGAAGAATTAATTCCAAAATATAGTGAGGAGACGCATAAACAATAGCTTAGCCATGTGCACACGAATTTTGACCAAGTTCAGTTATTTTTAAAATTGACATTTTTCAAATCACCAATCCTTCAAGTTAACCACAAACTCCTAAGAGAATGCCCTGCCACAGAAATTATCACAACCTCGTTTGGAAAAATGAGTATGTTGATAATGCTTGATGACTTTTCATACAGGAACCCAGATACTGTGACTGATCCCAGAGCTCCAGTTTTATTGTCATAAATTCAGCCCACAGTCTTAACCTCAGGAATGCCTGTCATGGAACAGTAAAAGAAGAGAATAACCCCTTCTCATTCAAAAGTCTTTTACTGACTCCTTCTCATTATGATTTCATGTTGGAAGCATTAAAAAGCTTGATCTGTTAATGTTGCAGCCAAATGGAAAGATTTGAGCACTCATTAGAAACATGTTTTTTTGTTTTTTTTTTTTTAATCTAAACAACCACATGCACAGCAGCTGCATCAACTGAGGCTGTAATCACTGAAAGGCAGGATAAATGTGAACAAGCCTCCATAAGCCTTGTCACATGCTCTCCCTTTCCCTTCTCCAGACCTGCTTTCAAGTTGACTTACTGACAACCAGTAGAGTGGGAAGATGGGTTAAAAGCTGCCACACAGATGGGTGTTCAGCAGTAGAGGAGAGAGAACAAGAAAGTCAATAAGAATCCTGTAAATTCTGTCCTACTTTCAGCCTGTGAGTATATAACTGTTCTCACCAATGATATTTGCCTATTTTATACTTTTGAAAAGTCAATTTTCTAGAGATCTGTCAGATCCATCTTAAAAGGAACATAGTGCACTGTATGACACAATTTCCTAAAGAACATGATGCAGAGAAAGCTCATCATTGATTTTTGTATGACTAAAACTACATTTAATTTTGGCTCAGGTAATTTGAGGAGAGAGCTTTAGCCATTTTTTATCTCAAAAATATGGGTATTATTCAGATATTTTTTTCTTTACCTTGCATTTGGATACAGTCACAAGGACACTGATAGTTTCCCATCCTGTTCTGAGATTGGCACCTGCCACCAGTGTTTACTTACTTCTTAGGGAAGTAGTTCTCACAGATTCTGAAAAGGAATTATCACATCAGTGAAGGACAATAAAAGTCTTAATGCATCCATCTTCAAAAAGGTTTAGGAAAGACTTAAGAAGATGTTTTCCCTTGGTTCTTTCCCTCAGGTACCAATAAAAATTAGGTTTGAAATCTGTACCCATCAGTAACATATACAAGAGCACAATAGTACCACTCGTTATATAGAATACATGATTGAGTAGATTTTTGACAAAAATATGAAGAAGTGTGAATGAAGAATGAACAGCAATATATATTTGTGACTACTGGGAGAAGCACAGCTCCCTGGACACCACTCCAAACAGCAAAATTGAGAGAAGTTACTGTTTTTGTCACAGCCACCAGGCTAACCCAGTGGAAGAAGACTACCATCCATACACCAACAGTAACAGACATTTCAAACATATTTTACACAAGGAAAAACTTCTGATAAACAGCAATATGACGTAACATTCATAAAAGGTCAAGTAAGTATGAACCCAAGGCAAAGAACTCCTTTCATAGTAACAGATGTCTCCTAAGGGATGTAAAATGAATACCTATAAAGTAGCTTGATAACTAATAGTAGTTGTTCATGTCCTGTCATGAACAACTGCAAAAGAAATGATGAGGACATAGATACTAATATTCCTTGTCTTCTACATTTTTGTGCTTATGGTCTATGAGTATTGGAGAGCGAATGCATAAACTCAGCTTGCTTAAAGACTTTCCAAATAAAATATGTACCACATTCCTCTCACAAAAGTTCTTGCAATTAACTTTGTTTTGCTGTATTCCTTTTAATTGAGAGTCACAGATTTGCACTGCCTTTCTGCAATCAGCTTTTCCAGTTTTTCATAACTAGAAAAGGATTGGAGCCCATGGCTGTACAAAACTATGGAACCTGCTCCTATGTACAAGTCTATGGCCTTCTTTTCATTCCTATGGGAGTGTAGACCCACAGAAGCTGAGCAAAAAGTGAACTACTAGTTTAGAGAGAATTTTATCAGCAAGAGTAATGATTTTGAGATTAACTGGAGTACAAATACAACTAAATAGATTCTGAGAATTAACACTGCAAAGGACTGCCTCATTAAGTCTTGTAAGGAAATGAATCAAGAACTCAAACACTTGTTTTAGTGCATGGACTAAAATTATTCTGTATGTAACATTGTGTCTAGTTAAACAGTGTTGTCTGCCAATCAAGAAGAATACTTCTAGGTATTCACCATGAGTATTTTGGTACTCAACATGATAACCTTCAGTACATATGGCAAAATCCAAATGGGAAATCTCAATTCTGTGTGCACAGTCCAGATGCAATTAAAATGCTCCTGCAGCCCAGGTAACATGAGCAAGTAATCTTAGCTAGTGTCAGTAATTTCTTAGTAAGACTGCTCTTCTTCTTGTCATTCATGGAGGAAAGTCTGGAACTAGCTATATGTAGCAGCTTTGTGTACAAAAAAATTGGCAGATCCAGATATGCAGATGGATGCAAAGTCTTTGGTTTCAGAAACTGAAATGTCATCTGTAGACCCTAATGGAGCTGCCTAAGTTGGTAGTGCTTGTTTAGTAATCAAGTGGTGCTGTCTACACTGGAATACCATGGTCATGTTTGGAGGATGCCACTTGGAGATTGTGGTTTATCAACTCTTGGAACCTGCACCACAACTAACACTGATCAGAAGTGGCCTCAAGGTATGTGGGAGTAATGCAAGAAGAAAGTGAAGAAAATAACAACCAGAGCAGAAGAGATTACTTCTTCAGGAAAGCTTCAGTGGAAATCTAGATTAAAATGGGGAAAAGAAAATATAAGAAATATTTATGAGGTGTCCTAAATTGTCATCCAACTGCTGACTACTTCAAAACAAACAACCAAGCAAGATGGTTTTGTGTGATAACCTTTCCAGTCATTTTACAGAGTGAAATCATCTTAGTCTGTGCCAGTCAAAACACTGTTATTCCTTACCATCTCTGCCCTGAAAGATCTGAAGGTCAAGAGAACCTCCAGTCTCTTTTAGGACTTACCTGTGTAACAGAATTGCAGAAGTGAGAACAAAAAAAGGAATTTGCTCTGCTCTGTAGTAGGACACTGCCTGCACCTCCAGATCATCTGAAATTCCTTCACGGATCAAAATCTATTATCAACAGGGACTTAAAAGGTGAAGGTCTTCTCCTATCTTTCGTTCCCCATGGCATTTTTCACACCATTTACTAATTAACACTGACAGTCAAGAAAGCACCACTTCAGCCAAGATTCCATCTCCCAAGCTTGAGTCTACACACCTGTCTGGTAGCTACTCCATCTATCAATGTGTGCACTGCCTGATGCTGCAAGCCAGCCCTCCTGGAAGTAGCTGGATGGTGTGCTTCTACCTGCCTAACACCAGCAGACTGACATGGTCTCACTGCTCACCAGAGCCCAAAGCCTAGCCCAGAGCCAGTGATCCTTTCCTACTAGTACTTGCCTAGGAAAACAGACAACTGAAGGGTGAGATTTGGGCCACCTGGACTATAATTCCTTTTGTTGAGAAGTTTTGTGTCTTCCCTGTCTCCCTTTTAGTCTACCCAAGACTCAAATCCAACCCCATCTGAACAGTTGCTTCTTCAGCTTAGTCTGCAGAGGCTCTGCTTTCGGGTTTCACTGTATTTTTCAATAGTGCATTCACAGGCTTTTATTGTGCAGAAGGCATTGTAAGACTTACATTTCCCTCCAGTGTTTTCTCCCATTTTACCACTCTGTTAGTCCTTTCCCTCTGCAGCAACTCCTTGCAGTCTTCTTGACATCTGTCTCCACAAAATACATCAAGCAGTGGAGCAAAAAGGAACTGGTATCTGCTGAGTCATGAACATTCCTGCATTTTTTCTTTATCATCTCTCTGGCTGCCCTGAAAATGCTTCTGTTTGTGTTGGTGTCACTAGCTTGCATGCAGCATGAGGATTGTCTCATGCTTTTTTTTTTTTTTTTTTGTGGGTGTGAGTTACACAGAGTGAGGCTTTGGAATTGAGTGTATTAATGACCCAAAGTCTGCCTTTTTACAGTATTCATTTCAGCTCATGGCTGACATAAATAGCAGCACTTATTTGTCACTGGCCTGTTGTAAGCAGGTGCACTCCTGTCATGTTAAAGGTCAACAGAGCAAACAAGCATCAAACCAAAAGGCCATGCTTGCTTCTGCCAGCTGAGCCTGGAGGTGAGCAGCGCTGAGTTGGAGCATCTCCTCCAGTCTGGAGGCAGGGCCCAGCTGCACTGACCTCCTCCCAGTTCAACAGCAGGAAGGCTCTCTTTAAAGTGGGTTGGCAGCTTCACCTCATTCATCCTGCCAGAAAACAGCTGCCTCAGGCACCAATACACCTGCAGGCTTTGGTACAGAAGTAGGTAATAGCCATGGTCTGCCACAAATCCTCAGCCCAGATGTTGGTATCCTCCAGCAACACTTTCACAGTTGGGCGTGCCTACCCCTGCAGGTGCCCGTGGAATGGGTGCTGGCAGCTCACACTGGTAATCCACACCTGCACATCCCTCAGCCCCACCTGACCACCTCAGAGACATGGAGGCCACAGATGTATTAATGTATTCATCTTACGGACTTGAGGAGCAAAGCTTGTGTAGTACCTGACACTCATATACTAGTGGACCTATATACATCCATTATTCACTGGTAGACGTTGCATTCTCTGGTAGGTGTACAGCTGATTTCCAGAGCACCACTTGTACATTTTGACAGCTCACCAGCAGTAAAATCGAATTAACAACTGAGAAGGAGCATTAATTCCACTTTTTCAAAATCAGACTTTTGCTGGAAGCCACAACAATCACCAGTTCAGATTCCCAGCTTGTAGAAGGTAGATGAGATTTATCTGTATATACCACTTT
>VXAB01013150.1:1022-13121 GCA_013399175.1 Odontophorus gujanensis | reverse complement strand
AAAAAAAAAAAGTCAAAATGAAAAAGCCTTTGAGGAAGTGGTTAAAAGCATCTTTTCCGCCAAGCAATCACTTTCACAGGAAAATCATCAGTGCTGACATACCATCACGAAGCCTTTGATTTCAGCCAAACTGCTCTTTCCACTGTGGTTTAAGAAATTTCAAGCTCTGCCCCCATAGGTGATCTCATCATCAATTCAGGGGAGTTAGCTGGGATTTGCTGATATGGGAGCAGAGTCTACAGCACTCACTACAAAGTGCTTCAGGATCTGTTACCACCTATTAATTTGCTTTATCTTCCAGCGAGTTTTTTTTTGCAGCTTTCTGTTTTACTTCCGTCTATTTGTCCACCCCTTTCAGGCTGAAGGCCCTGTGCCCACCTCTGGCTCAGGTCAGCCATGGCAATGCAGTGTTGCATTTCCTCCTCCTTTCCCTTTGGCAAAGGGCCTGGGAGGAAGTTGCCCGCAGAAAACAACTTGATTTACTCCGAGACATCTGAATAGAGGGATATACATCGCCGTAATTAATCCTCCGGGGGCACTAATGGCATCGGCAGTGCTGCTGGCATAAGTCAGTTGCTATTAAACAGCCTGTGTTATCTAACAAATGCATTGCTCACCCAGTAAACATCCCTCGTGATGAGTGCCACTAAACTGCCTGTAAATCTGCCCCCACCTCTCCGTGCAAGCAGACATGCACAGGAGCATACCTGGAGCAGCCCTCCTTCCTGCACCCGCTGCTCTGACCAGAACTGGCATTTCTCTCCTCATTTCTCCATCCAGGGAGGTGATGATTTTGCTGCAGTCTCTGTGAGCTCTTTCAGACAGGACCCACCTCCATGGGACACAGTTTCTGATCCCCAGTGTACCCATAACTATGACAAAATCACTGCTCCACCACCCGTGCTCACACCCAGTGGTAAGCATGGGGATGGGGAGTGTCAACAGGAAGCCACGCTCCCTTTCCTTCAGGATCCATGGATTCCGGCTTTCTGAGGCTGCAATGCTTTGGTGCTGGGATGTTTACCAGCCCAGTGAGCACTTGGCAGTGACATGAGCAGTGCTCCAGCCCCTGCAAACACCACCCACCCGAGCAGCTGCACACAGCTGGCTGCTCTCAGCTCTCCAGCAGAGGCCCTTTACAAATCTCAGCTGGGCATTTCCCTTCGCCTCCACCTGCACTGTCACAGCACTCCAAGGGATGTCCCAGCAAACAGCAGGACCTCCCTCGGAGCTGCATCTCACAGACTCACAGGGACAGAGAAAACGCCCTCAGTATGATTTTCTCCACTTCAAAAATAAGACAAAAAGACCACGCCGCACTCCAACCCCACGACACAGTAACAACAGGCTCACTGATGATGAAAAGAAGAAGAGAGATGTGAAACACCAGGTGAGAAGCATCCCACCTCAGCCCTGTTCATTTCACCCATGCCATATGACAGCCCTATCATCCCCACCACAACAAGATGAACGATAGGACACATCAGGAAATATTATCTCCCTCCTGCAGAAAGACAGCACGAGTCCCAGAGGCACTTGTTTGCCAACCAACCCCCAACCACCCCCCCAAAAAAAAAAAGAGAAAACCTGATCCAGGATTAGCAAAAAGCGCTTCCCAGAGCCACCACTGCATCCAGCTCCCCCGCAGCACATGGCTACAGCTCTACAGAAATAATGGAGCAAGCAGTGGGTTGCAGCAGCCGCCCCCATGGCTGCTGTCAAGAAACGTCATGCATCTTCCCATTTTCCCAACTGTATGTAGAGAAAGTCCCTGTTTGGCCCATGGTAATAACCAGATCGTGCAGAGGGAGCCACCTCCCCCCCCCCCCCNCCCCCCCCCCCCCCCCCCCACTGCTTCCAAGATGTGTGTTTCTTAAAGCTGATCCTGAGCTCTTCAGATCTGGAAATGCCTTGTGCTCAGGTACAGCCTTGACACAGTGGATTGGGATAAAGAATAATTCAAGATGGTGTGAGGCTCTGCTGTGTATCTGTGAACACAGCACAGCATCCGTGCTCGTGCCCTCCCCAGGGCAGGGGCTGGAGGTCATTGGAAAGGGAAGAGCTCTGGCGGATGTATCACAGCTATGGATTACATTAGGAGAGACCATCAGCTGTTGGAAACAGGGATCTATTTCAATGGCACAGCGCTGTTTTACACCTCAGACATGTCAGTTCTACGTGTACACAGCATTAACGGTGGATTAAAAATCACTAGGGTATTGATTTTCATGTTCCAGGCCATAAAAACCATCTGGGATGGGAATTAATATCTCCCAGCTGCACTGATATCAGCGTGCACATGGGATGGACCAGGATCTGCCCCAGCTCTGGGGAGGGATGGACAGTAATCCCAGGCACTGCCACAGCATGGAGCAGCTGCCCCAGTGGTTGCAAAAACTCTGGGGGGGGGGGGGGGGACCCTAAGATTTAGCCTGCATGAGGTTTAGCAACAAGACCCTACCACACGTGGCACAAGTCCACCTCGTGCTCAAACTCGCAGGCTTTGGAAATGAAAGTCCTGCCATGGGAAACAGGCAGAGAGGTACTGGGACTCCCACGTGCCAGCAAGCAAACGTCAAATGGAGCGATCAAAAAATGGAATATGCAAAGAGTTGTCATCAGCTATAGGCAACCAGCTGCGCTGACACGTGTGCCACAGTTCTGCTCAACTTCCAGAATCGTTTCCTCGAGTCTCTCATTTTCTTTTTGCAATTACCTTCTCTTCCCAACCATCAGCTACTTGCAAACAACCACCCAGAGGAAGAGCTGTGCTAAATGCAGGACTGCAATAAGTGAAATGACTGTTAAAACGTGGCATTGCCTCTCAGATAGGCACAGAGCCACCGAGCCACTCCAGGACTACAGAGAACCACATTTTGCTCTCCAGATCGCCACCACACTGCCAGGCAGAACCCCACAGTGTGGGCACTGCTTTCCTGCCCAATTCCTCCAGCAACACCTTCTCTCCAGACACCCACACTGAACTGTTTCAGGAGCCTTGAAGTTGTACACCATTACGATTAAAGACGATTCCACTGGGGGGGGATTTGGGTAGTAATGTGCAGTTTAAGTACAAGCCTGAAGTGCTGCCTCTCCAGATGGAGTTTCCTCGCGTTGCCAGGTAGGAGGGCTTTGCTGAGCATTATTTTAACAGCAAACCTGCTGCAAACGGGAGGCTGGGTCTCACTGCTGCAAAGCATGCAGCACAGGGCCCATCCTGCAGCCTGCATGCACCACGCACACGTGATCCTGCCACAACAGCAGCTCCAGATGCTCGAGAAACGCATCCTCTGCTGCGTTTCTTTCTTCTTCCTAAGCAGGAGCTTAATTACAGGTCTTGAAAACCTTTGTGAGTGTTAAACCCCTTTAATAGAAGCAGAGACGGAGGAATTTGCCTCCAGGGGGTAACCACAGGGAGAGGAGGGCTGGGGAGTCCCAAACGCTGTAGATAAAGACTACGGGAGCAGTCTCTGTACCCGGCAGGAAACTTCCCCGCGACTTTCAGACAGGACTCTGCCTCTGGGAGTTCCCTTTGTGGCTTCACAGGCAGAAACAGAGGCTCTGCTGGTCGCTCCCGGATTAAAAGAGCTCTATTGCCTCCTGGAGATGCTGGAACAGATTCTAAATACAACCGCCTCCCTCTGCCACATCATTCTCCTGCTTCAAAACAGGCCGAGCATCACGGCCACATGCTGCTCCAGGCACCCACCCAAATGCTGAGCACGTGGATTGCAAAGGAGAGGGGCTGGAGCGCCCAAAACACAACCCTGAGATATTAATACGAGGAATGGCTCACTGATAACTTTCATTATTTCCATGTTATTGTAATTTCATGCAAACTTCTCCTCACTGACTGCCACTACACTTGTTTGGAGCTGGATCTGCCCCCCAGCAACACTAATAACGGCTTCCGGATCATTTTTATTCATTTTGTGTGTTTCACTCACAGTACTTCATGTGACTTATGTATCCCCTGAAGCTCATATTTCTCTTTGAATTGCAGGGCAAGCCGTGGGTTTTAACATTCTGACTGCACATGCATTCTCCTCTCCCTCAAAATGAAAGATCATTTGAACTTTGAATTGCATTAGCATGACATTTTTCTACTAAATTACCCTGGCTGAAAAGCAACAACCCCCTTTTAACTCCGTTACATGAGCATCTGAACACCGAGGGCAACGCACAGAGGGAGGGAAGAGGTCTGGCATAGTCACCCCAGGAGAGGCAAAGGCAATCTGTGAGGCCTCCAGACCCGAGCCAGACTTCGCTTGATCCTTATCCAGGACAGACTTGGAGCACTGAGGTCTGAGCATCACTCACTGTCTGATCAGCAGCCCCGTGCAGCTGGGATGGCTTTGTGCCTGCTGCCTGGCTCCTACAGACCCCAAACAGCTCCCATCTGCCCTCCTGCCCCTGTGGGGGTGGCAAATTGTGAGCACCACCAATGCAGAGACTCAGCATTAAAAACACATTGCCTGGGCCACAGCTCCTGGGTGGTAGGATGCCAGGTCCCACTCAGAGACCTCTACGCACATAGAAACCACGACAAAAACCACACAATCCTATCCACGCCATAAGTTGTACTCATTCAAGATGACCACATGGCATCAACAGGTGACCAATGGTCACCAATGCAGAGGCCAACAGCTGCCTGCACTGCCTGCTCAGCTCACACTGCTCCATCCCCATCCCTCAGTGGTTCAATCCGGTGACTCAGGCACTTGACCACCACATTTTGTAAGAGGAGACATGTCCACGCCCAGACTGTCTCCTTTCAGATGGATCTCCCGGCTCTGCAGACCTCTGCCTCTCACATTTACAGGCAATGCATTTCCATCTGAAGAGGAATTTAAAAACTATTAGTCAGGGAACACAGCAGATAGTAACTATAGCAATGCATCAATCACAGCATGGTAATTACACACCACCGAGTTGCCTGTAAAAGCTGGTCTACCTGGCAGAAAATGGCAGTAATCAGCCTATTGGCAGCAGACAATACAGCATCATTTGTAATTCTTATGGCTGCATGTTCCTCATTTCACAGGGGCTGGATGCTAATCAATGAGTTGCCATGGTTACCCGCCATCCCCAGCCATCAATACACAATGAGATGCAAGGAAATTAGAGGGGCTTTGAGTCACCGCTGCTGGGGCACCTGGCTGGCTGCAGGCTCCCCTCTGGGCCACGCACACAGGTTGGCAGCTAGGAGCTTGGGCAGATGGCTGAGCCCTGGTCCTGGCTGCTGCACAACAAGCACAGCAGCAGGGAGACAACTGGGAACAGCACAGCCATTGCCCAGCGGACAAGCACCCTAGAAGAGGTTCCCTGGAAGAGTGTGAGAGATGGCAGAGAGGGAGCAAAGCACAGCTTTCATCCTGCACGTAGAGACAAATACTGAGGCTCAAGAGTTGAGGAATAGGGAATAAATGACTTTCTTGAGATCTCACAAGGAACTGCAGCAGAAGGCAGCCCACGGCCTTTGAAACACAATGGAAAGCACAGAAACGACAGCACCAAGCTTCCAGGCTGCAACAAAAAGCATGGGCATCAAACACAAAAAGCATGGGCAGAGAAATAAAGAAGCTGCTTACCTTCAGAAGGCCTCAGGATTGCAGGGAGCTCCAGTGAGATGTCCTCTCTGCCACTGCCAACCCCTAAATGAGGGCTGGGAAGGGGTGGATCCTGGCTCCAGCCCTTCGGGTCACTCAGGATACATTGCATGCAGCTGAGCTCCCCTGGGTTGGCCTTGACTTCCCACCAGGTGCTCCATCACTGCTTCAAGACCTGACTGAGCATTTCCAATACAGCCTTTTTCCAGGTCAGAAGACAGACTCTGCCCCAACATCAGAGGTGTTTCATCCTGGGCAGGCTCATATTCCCAGGAATAGCAAGGCTTTTGGCTAATAACCTAATTTCTTTACTATGCAGCAGCATTAAAAACAGAAAGATGACACTTGAAGCTTGCAAAACTCTTAGTTATGAATCAATTTCCCAGACTGTTCTTATTAAAGAATTGCATTGCCTGTTGCATGCTGGAATCTCCTGGGAAAACATGAGTGTATTTCCTCGGGGGGCTTTGAGGGTGGGACCACAGCACCGACACGTGCCCAGGGCAGCTCCTGCTCCAGCACCGGGAGGGCACAGAGCAGCACCCAGGAGCAGATCGCAGTCATTGAGTATTTTTTCCCTCCCCTGCGGTTTTGGGATTGATGTTCTCATCATATGTGCCATTATTTCGTAGCTAAGGTGAAGGACCGGATCCAGGAAGCTTCTGGCCACCAGCAGAAAAGCAGGAGGAGCCCAGCGCTGTGTCCTGCTGCTTTATCACCCCCCAGCCCAACCTATTCACATGCAAAATGCATGAGCTCCATCTATTAGCGGTGATGCTCTCGGCGGCCCCTCGGCACAGCACGAGGTGTGCTGTAACGGGGAGTAAACTCGTTTCAAGTGTGCACGAGGAGTAGGATCACAACCCACCCGAGGCTTTGGCCGTCCTCACCTCCCATCCAAACCCTTCACCGCGTGGCTGCAGTCGGTGGCTCTGCCCTCAAAGTGCTGTGAACGAGGGTTTGGCTTTGGCAGAACCACTCGGGCTGCTCAGTGTTGGAAAAGAACTTTCTTCTCTCCATCCCCCCCCCTAAAAACGTAGGTCCCAGATCCTGCAAACCCTACAGAAATCAGAGCAAAAGTGGAACAACGCAGCCAGCGCAGATGATGGGGATCCCGGATCCTGCTCAACCAGCTCTCGATGGCTTCTGCTCTTTGCACTTCCCCTCCTGTCTGTCCCCCAGGAGCACCCCTGCAGCACCCACACATTCGCAGAGTGCGCTGACTCTCCCTCATCTGGAGAGGAAGCGACTCCTTCCTTGGCCTGGTGGTTTTGCTGTTCTTTGAGAGGGAGAACTAAAGAAGCTGGCACCGGGGACGTTTGCAAACAGCACCAGCAGCCTCTGGTGGGCACGGCGAATCCTGCAGCCAGGAGAGCTCGGATCGTTTTGCTCCGCCGCAGAGCTGGGCAGGGAAAAGCAGTACAACCCCTCCATCCCTTCCCATCTAACACCACCACTACGGAGCTGCCCAGCTGCACGACGCTCGGTGCGCAGATCTGATTAGCAAATTAACAAAACTAACCAGGAGTGACATGCAAAAGGCATTGCACGGGAAAGGCTTCACCTGACACAATTACCTTGTGACTAAGTAATTAAGCCTGCTCCCAGCGAGACCCACCCCTACTTCATTACCGCAGCTGAGTGCTGATTTAAGCCACTGTGCAGATAAGCCAGGCTATCTTCCCAGGGATCCTATTTTCTCCTCTGGTGTCTCTGCTCCAGCACAGTGCAGCCGAGATGTTATCTCACAGCAAAGGGCCACTGAAACCAGAAGCAGCTCAGCCTGCTTCCAGCTAACCCGGGACTTACTCAGAGCCCTAACTTTAATTTGCTTCCACTTATTAAGTGTAGACACAGGAAGAGATGGCCCACAAGTGCATTAAGGGCTAAGTAGATGAGAAAGGAAGAAAATAGCTTGCTAAGAAGATCCAAATCCAAGGAGTGGGACGAAGGCAGCACATGGCTCAGCTTTTTGGGGTACTGCCAACTCCACAGAGCAGCTTTCACCCATTGGTGCTGGTCAGCTCTTGCCTCCCCACCCAGGTTTGGTGCCAGTCATGCCTGGAGCTGCTTCAAACCCTTCTGGAGAGAAGGCAGAGAGGAATGCTGCCTTGGGTCTTGCCCCGATTCGGTGAAACCAGTTTGTATTGGTGTTAATACAGAGCCTGCTCCGATAAATCTCTGGATTACCACCCGGGTTTATAAGTGTTTTAAATTGGTTTAAGGGATTCTGCTTTGCAACAGCAGAGCTGCAGCAGGCATTCACACTGGGGACAAATAAACAGACAAGTGCTGGAGGAGGGCTCTCATCGACCCAAACTGATTTCAGGTGTGATGCTCCAGAAACGCAGCACGGGATGGTTCTCACCCCAATCCCCCAGATGTCCCTGTGAGCCTTTCAGCCCATTTTAAGCATCCTACATTTGAGCTGGGATAAAAGCTCCTTATGAATGCTCTTCTCCTAGCCCAGCAGGAATACTCTGTTTTCTGTGTGCTTGCAGTGGGTGCACCACAAATGCACATAGATTTGGGGTTAAGCAATGTCCACAAAGTGATGCGAGCCCCCCCAGGATTCTCAACACAGGATGTGGTGTCCGTGGGTGCAGGAAAGGGCAAATGTTTTTTTTTTGGGGGGTGGGCATGCAATGAATTAACAGTTCACTGTTCCCCTTTGGGTGACCTCTGCTGTTGCCTCATCTCTGCTGAGGTCTGAACGCTCCTGAACTGTGTTGGAGCAGAGAAAAGGGCTGAGTCACAAAACATAAACAGCAAAAAAAAAAACAATTTCCCTGGAAATACTTCCTGGCAGCCTTTCCCACCAGCACATGTGGAAACAGCCCCGCATCCTCCAGCCCCAACCCAAAACTCAGTGCTCCATTTTGGAGCAGGGCAGCCCTGTCCCCATCCCACCCCTGGATGCCCCCAATCCCAGCCATCCTCCTGCAAAGGGACCATGTCGTCCATCTGCTGTCCCACCTCATCTCTGCGAGGTGCTGAGCTGCAGGAACCGCAGCCCGAGCACCCCCATAAAAGCAAGCAGAGAGACACACGATTGTTAGGCAAAGGTTTCGCTTCTTTATGGGATTTGGATTATGGTTTGTAATGGATGGAGCCAAACTGTGGAGAGCGCTTGGTTTTATGGGCTCCAAAAAAGACGAGCAGCCTTGCACCTGGGAGAGAGCAAAGCAAACTGGGCAGCAGCAGGAGGGCATCGCAGCTGCATGGCAGAGTAAGGGGTGCCAGGAAGACTCACAAGCAAGGGTCCCAAAAGCAATGATCACAAAGCCCAGGATCCCAAACCCAATGATCCCAAAGCCAGGGGTCATACCCATAGCCCATTGCTGCCTTGCAAGCACTACACCAGGAGAAGTACTCCCCAGGTGTCTGTAAGGCTGGAGGGCTGAGCAAGAGGGTGACACCGTGTCAGGCCTGGCTGTAAATTTCTTTTATTGTGGTAATTGCCGTTGCTCCCGCTGCCGTGCAAATCAAATTACGCGGTGCAGAGATAAGGGCCGGTCCCACGCAGAGGGAGGAAGGGGTGGTGGGGCGAGGGTGTGTGGCAGCTGCTTATCACAGGGATGCAGAAAGGATGGAAAATACAAGCAGAGCAGCTGGGGGTGAGGTGACTTTTGCATCGCTTGTTGGGAAAATGAAGTCCTGGGGATGATCGGTATCTCATCGCCACGCTCGAGCTCTTTTGCACCCTCCAAGATAAACGTTACCCTCAGCTCGTCCTCAATCCCAGCCTCGCTCCTCCTCCCCTCGGCCTAGAAGAGGTTTGATAAATATTTAAGCAAAATGCTTCCAGCATGATGCATGCTACGACACTGAGCACTGAAACCATGCACGGGGATAGCTCTGCGCGGCACCGCTTGCACTGATGCCCTTTGCAGCCCCTCCGTCCTCCGCTGGGTTGATCATTGCTGCTTTGCCCAGGGAATTTTTAATTGAAACAGCCCCTTGGAAGAGCAGCCCATATGTCTGCTGCTCCGGAAAGCAGCCGGCTGCTGGCAGGAGCGATACCCCGTGGGAGAAGTCAGCTCCGTGAGCAGGGTTTGCAAACACAACAGCGCGCGGTGACACGCTGCTGCCGTGGCCGCTCTCATCCTCAGCCCCTAGAGAAAATGGGAAACAATCCCAAACAATGCCTCCCTTCTCATTTCCTTCCCTCTGTCTCCTGGAGACGGCCCAGGCAGCCCTTGGTGCTTTTAGGATGGAGCAAAGGAGCACGGAGTTGCTCCCTCTTTACTCCCCTTTACTCCCTTTTTTGTTCCCCTTTGTTCCCCTTTGCTCCTTCTGCTCCGTTTACTCGCAGCCCCAATGCACAAGGTTGCACAGAACTCTTCTCCCCTCAAAGCTCTCAGCACAAGCAGAGCATCCTCTGATCAGAGGAAATCTGCTCGGGAAAGGTGCAGGGAGCCCCAAAGCCACACTCTGAAGGGTGATGTAACCACGTTTTCCTTCTCAAAGCTCCAGGATGAATTATTTAGACGTGCAGCGCAGCAGCTCTGCTGAATTATTGAGGGGGATTTGGGTTTGGAGGCCGATGAAGCAAAAGCAAACGGAGCTGAGCACTGTGCTGAACAGCCCCGGAGGAACCTGGGTCCTTTTTTTTTTTCTTATACACCCCCCTCCGATACGCAGTACAAAATCCTGAGAACTATAAACTTCGTTTGCTTTCAGAGCTCCTGTGGTGAAACGGTGCTTCAGAGGAATCCCTATTGTGCGAGACGTGGGCTGGGAAAGCAGAACCTCGCGGTGTGACCGGCTCAGATCCTCAGATTAAGGCCACAGATCAATACTGAGAGCCGTGCAGTTATGTATCGCTGTTGTGCAACATCTCCGGGCAGGGAGAAGCTGCTTTGTTTAACTGCAAAAGCAAACTTTGCTTTGAGGCTCTGGGGATGTGGTCTGGGCTTGTCTCTGTTTTAGCATTGAGCAAAGGAAGAGGCTGCGGTGCGACCGAGGAGCTGAGAAATGGATGAGCTCTTATCATTAATTTAATGGGAGAGGAGCGGATGAATCCCAGAAGTGGGAGAGGAAATTTCAGGCTGCCTTTATGAGCTCAGGTGTGATACCATTTTCTCATGACCTTTCATCTTTTTGTTACTGCTAAACTCCACGGGAGCGAAGCCCTCGAGCACAGCGCAGTGGGATCGGGGTCTGAATGGGGCTGGGGCTGAACCTCAGCCCTCATCCCCCCCAGTGAGACCGCACAGCTTGCACTGGGAGTGCTGAGCATTGTCCCTGTCCTTCCTGCACTGCCCAGCTTGGGTTCCTGCACTGCTGTTCAGAAACCACAAAATGAAGTCCCCCCTGGAGCACCGCGTGGGTTCAGTTCCTTTTCCCATCCTTGCTTCCAGCATTGCTTCCTAGGCATGCAGGGAGGGAAGCCATTGAATACACCCACTCGTTGCTTTTAGACCTGATCTTATTCTCTTGCAATCCCTTACATTGGCATGAGCTTTTTTTTTTTTTTTTTAAATCTTATATCTAATTCCAATGGACTTGTAAATAATTTGTTAGCTACCAAAAAAAATAAAAAAAATAAAAAAGGGTGGTGGTGGTGGGGGTTAGGGTAAGGCTATGATTACTGCTTATTCTTCTACCCCAAATGCAAAGACAAAAGGACTACTATTCAATCTAGAAATCCACTCAGGGCTGTAGCAGGAGGGAGATCAGCAGCGTCTGCCCAAGCAATGGTTGGGTGTGCAACGAGCCCTGTGATGAAGCATGCAATGGGACACAGTGAGGCATGCAATGGGACACACAATGGGGCATGCAATGGGACACACAGTGGGGCATGCAATGAGCCCTGCTCCGTGAGTGCCCTTTGCTGCCTCATGCTGGGAAAGCTTCCATGTGGCTGAGAGGTGAGGTAGCCCCACGAGTCAGACTCGTTTGAGGGGGTGAGGACACGGCAGCCGGGGCGAGTGCTGACTTGTGCAGGATGGATGGGTCCGGGAGAGTGAGTTACAGCCCAGGAGGAGCCTCTGCTAATGGGGCAGCCATGCCAGGGGGACAACGAGTTGACACAGTGTCCCCCCCTCCAGGATGGGGGCTGGATGCTGAGCTCCATCACTGCACAATCTGCCCAAGTCAGGACGATTCCTGAAAAGCTGCAGACACAACCGCTGCCCCATCTGGTACAGATAACTTCTTGGCTTTGCTGCCTTGTTTTGTTATGACTTACTATAGAAACACGAAGCCCCGTTCGAACGAAAATGAATCATAATTCTTTTTTATGCCTTTTCCCCTTGACTGAAACTCTGTTAAAGCATTCCTCTGCACTCACAGGAATACACTTCCCTTCTTCGTTTTCTTCTTCTTCTTCCTCTCTCCAACTCCTCTCTCCTAAAATAGCAAATTCCAGCTGACTGCTTTCAAGGCAACGAGGCGCCCGCAGGATTGTGGGAGCGTTGCTCAAATCAGCAGAGAAACTAACGAAGCTGCCAGGAAACAATATTAAAAAAAGACGTGGGGAGCAAGG
>VXAB01013148.1:2297-27256 GCA_013399175.1 Odontophorus gujanensis | reverse complement strand
CCTCTCCAGATAACCAGTCCAGTTTTACCCCGCATATCCTAGTGACTTCTTTGTACTCTCTCTGAGTTGCCTGCCACTTCTTCCACAGGAGGTAGAGACTTTTTTCCCCCAGAAGCCAGCACACATGTCCCTCCTCTATCTCTCGTACACAGCTTTTAACAACGAACTTCCAGCCGGTCAACCTGCCAGCCAGGTTCCCAGGCAGATGGTAAGTCTCACACATGACATGAATTTCTATTTCCAGCCCCATTTTGCAGAACACGAGAGCTCTGGAAGAAGCTTGTTCATGGCCATGTAGTGAAATCACAGATCTGCAAGTAGCAGCTGGAGTGGATGCTCTGACCTCCGAGGTGCCTTATTCTGGCCTCAAGTCCAGACTGGGGACCTGCTGTCTTGCCCAGAACCTTCCTTCTTTTCAACTGCTGGGAGCCAGTTTTCCTGGAAATGCAGGGCTTCAGGGAAGCCAGCTGGCATGCTTTTAAAAAAAGGAATGACCACAGGCCATATGATATGAATTCGCAGGCTGTGCCTGACCTTCTGCCC
The DNA here is from genome assembly GCA_013399175.1 of Odontophorus gujanensis. Classification (NCBI taxonomy): domain Eukaryota; kingdom Metazoa; phylum Chordata; class Aves; order Galliformes; family Odontophoridae; genus Odontophorus; species Odontophorus gujanensis. The sequence goes on along the minus strand of VXAB01013148.1, from coordinate 26,713 downwards.
TGGGTTTCAAATCCCTAAATCAGACTTCAAACATGTGGCATAAAGGCGTAAAGAGTAAGAAGAGCATCCAATAAAGAATGCATTGACTGAAGCAGAGTTTGAGGCTCTCCTCACATTGTGGCTTGTCTTTGTTTTGGTCTGGATCCCCAACCAATTGAGATGGGCTTGCTGGCATGAGCAGTGCTCTTCTCTCTTGAAATGAGAAAGACCTTGGGCACTGTGCAGAAGCATGACAGCTTCACTCTGTCTCCATTGCTTGGAAAGTTGTTTTGTGTATGAGATTTGATAGATAACAGTCAGCTCTGATGTTTAGGCTGGAAACCAGTACAAGGAGGTCCTCTGTCCAAGACATCACACCAAAGAGGGGTGAATGTCTTTAGACTCTCCATACAGCCTGAGCAGAATGAGAGAAAGGAAAATGCCACAACCGAGCTGTGAGAGACGGTCCCACAGATCAACTGTAGGACAGATCCCATTTCTTCAGACAAAAAAAGACAGCGTCTTTTGGAAAGGAGTGAGGATTTACAGCTGACAGGGAAGGTTCAGATTGGACATTAGGAAAAAATTATTCTCAGAAAGAGCAGTGAGGCACTGACACAGGCTTCCCAGGGAGATGGTGGAGTCACTGTCCCTGGAGGTGTCCAAGAAACTTGTAGATGTGGCACTGAGGGACATGGTTAGCTGCCATGGTGGGCATGGGCTGGCAGTCGGCCTAGATGATCTTAGAGGTCTTCCCCAACCTTAATGATTCTCTGATTCTAGGAAAGCAGCCATGGGCTGCTGGGAGAACTGAGAATCGACTTGTTAGAATCTTCTGAATAGGAAGGACACAATATCTGTTGAGTGCTTTGGTCCCAGCTGGAGAACAAACATATTGTTTGGACCCTGATACAGCTCTAGCGTGGGAACTGTTCCCATGCAAGCAAAGAAACACACCTGTACCACAGTGGTTTTAAAGCAGGTGTCTCGTGGGAGTGGATGCTTCACAAATGAGCTTTTCCTAGGCTGTTTTAATAAATCAAGAAAGAAAGCATATTCTGACCAGCAAATCCTTGTTATTATTTCAGCTAACTGCGAACTCTGCTACTATTTTGGCTCAGCCACCTGCTCGCTAAAGCTTAGTTTGTTGCTAAGTGTCAAAATACCCTAAATCAGAACTGGTGTCTCAGCTAGCAACCAAGCAGCAGTAACACTAATGAGTCTGCAACATGACTTACATGCAGGATCTCATTGCCTGCTACTATAAGAAGAGCAACTGTAGCGACAAGTAGGTCTGCATGAACACGGACATAAAAAACTAGCACTATTCTGGTCACTTTTTTGTCATTCAGAACATCTATTCATCTATTCATCATACAGCTGAGCTACTGAAACTTTATAGTTAAGCTATGGGGGAAGTCCTACCTTAAGTCAATATTGTACAGATAAATTGCAGAGATCTTTTTTATTATTATTATTTGTAAGGGTGTTTGTACTAGAAATTAGTATTTTGACACAGTAAAGGCAAGAGTAATTCTGAAGTATTTAACTGTGTGTTAAGATCAGCAGGTCAGAATTCGGCTATCAGAATGCTTGGCCCATAGCAGCATGTTACCTTGCTCCTGTTTGATTTGCACACCTTGACTCTGAGCATTCTCTGATCAACAAAGATGGGTTGCAAAGCTAATGAAGATCATTGAGCAAATGTTCCTGCATGCAAGCAGACAAGGCTTCAAACATCCAAATACTCATCAGCAGTGACTCAGAAACTGGAAAATATTAACTCTTAACAATGCAGACCATAAGACCGATGCTCCTGGTTGCAGTTTAAAGCCTGAGGTGGCTGGGGTCACATTACAGAAATGAGCCATGGAGAATTAGCACTGCTCAGTGGTGGGGCTGGTTGGGTGTGTGAAGCATTGGTGAGCTCTCACTTCAGTTCCTTTCCATGCTGACCCAGAAAAAAGCAGCATCCAGCAATTTGAAGACACAGAGAGAGAACCAGAGAGAGAGAGAGAAAAAAAAAAGTGGATAATAATCCCTTTCTTTTCCTTTTAAACCAATAAACTATGCTCAGCAGGTTGCCAAGCAGTGCAGGCCTGCTTTTCCTCCTCTCTCCGCAGCCCACTGGGATCCATCAGTACCTCCAGCTGTGCTGTGCTGGGGGCCTTCACTACCAAGTCAGTGTCCAGCAGAGAGGAAGTTCAAGGCACTTACAACTAATAAGCCCTATTTGGAGGTGCTGAATAACCTGACAGACACAGGCAGGATCAGGGCAGGAGGGGCAGGGGCCCTCAGTTTAGGGAGGTAGGATGGAGGAGAGGGCAGGGAATAGTAACCTGCAGCATCCAGTCAGCTTGTTGGGACTTGGGTGAAGGAAAGCTACATGTGCTAGGGGCATGTGTGACTTCAGTTGTAAAAGCACGCCTAGCCCTGGTTCAGCAAAGTGTAAGAGCACTTGCTAGACATGAAGCCATCACGTACATGACAACAGGTTAAGAATGTTCATCATGGCAGGTGTGTGCTTAAGAAAGATTGACTCGTAGGAGGGGAACTTGGCATATCTGATGTCTGCTATTTGCCTGCAAAAAGGAAAGGAAAAACAAAGAGAGAAGGAAAAGAAAAGAGAAGAAGAATAAAGAAAAGGAGAAGGAGAAAAAAGAGAAGAAGAAAGGGAGAAATGAAAAAGAAAATGAGGAGGAATGAAAGAGAAAAGGAAGAGAACAAAGAGGAGAGGCGGGGGAGAAAAGAAGAGGGGAAAGGAAGAGGAGAAAGAGGGAAAAGAAGATAGAAGGAGAAATTAAAAAAAAAAGAAAGAAAGAAGGATGAGAAATAAAAAAAATTTGCCATGAAAAAGCAATTTTGAGCGCTGGAAACCAGTGGGGGTTTCATCTGAGAATGGCTTTTGTGAAGATTCTCACAGTCTGAGATCATTTCCTTTAAGGTAATCCAAAAAAGGCTTACACACTTCTTTTTAAATTCATTAATGGTGGTGGGAATAAGCCACACATCGGTATTATGCTCATCTTCTGCAGAAAGAGGTAACTCACAGCCTGGCAAATAAAAGCCTGGGTTTAGCTTGTCTTCAAGTTTAGGTAGGCCAAAATAAACAAACACACAAAAATACTAGTAAAGCTGTGGAGGAGGGAAAAAAAGGAAGGAGGAGAGAAAAATTTAGCATCACTCTACTAGGAAAGCCACTCCCTTGCATGGGGAACCAGTACTGATCAGTGTAAGAAAATCTACCAGGAGAACTCCTGTTCCTGCTGTTATCAACTACTGCTGCTTTGGACTTCAATCATACCATATGCCATGTTTCCTGTTGTAAATGAAATACATGAAAATTAATGTATAAATACCCCCATAAAAAGGTAGCTGAAGAGTATCAGGGGCCTGATCCTCCTGCCTTTTTAGAACTAGATGTTCTGCCCTGCAGAAACACAGCTAAGTGTATTTTTGGCATGGTGCTCAAAAAGTTACCATCATATATAGGGACTAATGAAAGAATATTAATAATGCCAAGTATCTTTTCCATAAAATGCTTTACTGTAAGGATGGGAAGATAGATAAAATACCTCCTTTCTCCAGCACCATGTGATGCATAGTATAAAGGTATTTAAAACAGCTATAATTGGATATAGTGTAGCTTGGATAAGTCCTGAAAGGGCATAATTACAATAATCAGTGCAGTAATGTGGGATGAGACTCTGTAAGTCTCATTGTAAGTAGGCTTGCTCTTTGAGTCAAAAGATCTCTCTGAACCAGATCCCTGAAACCAGGGTTGCTCACTCTATGAGGCTGTGGCTGATCAGTGGGTGAAGCAGCAGTTCCTCTGTCACTGCTCTGCTTCACATATTGAAATCCTGGCCCTGTGTCAGGCCCACAGCACGGCCTCCTGTGTTCTGGTGAGGAGCTGGAGAAACTTCACAGACCTTCTCAGCAGAGCACCATTCATTCATAATGAATGAAATCACCACTACTGTACACATAATTGGAGATTGTAGTATCAAGCAGAAAAGCAACTGCCTAAATTTTCATGAAATGAGATGTTGGTCTTCAAGGCATGAATGGAAAAAGAATCAGAAATGCACTTATAATGATGAGTCATAGGTTTAAAGGGATGCTGCCAGGTAAATATTTCTTTCAGCCTTCCTCATCCTTTCACCAGGAAAGCAGCTTGTCTTGCTACACCTGTGGATACTATCAGGGCTAAATCCTTGCCTTGTAAATGCCAGCTGAGCACCTCAAGCCAACATTTCCTGTTCCAGTGTTAACAACATGCAGAGATCCTCCGTGCTGTTCTCAGTCAATCAGCCATCTGCACAGGATACTTTTCAAGCTCTATGGGAGCTTGAAGCATTTGCCAGCACAAAGTCTACTGTAACAACTGCACCACCTCCAGTGATAAAGCTTCTTCACCACCAATCAGGATGGTGATGCTCAGCCATTCGAGCTGGGCATGACACACACCTTGCACAGTGGTGGCAGAGGGACATCTGAAGAGACTTGTGGGCTATCCTCCTCTACAGAGGATACATTATAAGGAGGAACATCTACATTGAAGCGTAGAGTTGGCCCTTCAAGAACTCCTCTCTTGACACAAGCTTAGAGCAAAGGAGAGAAGGCTTGGAGTAAAGTCTAAGAAAACAAAGTACAAGAGAAAAGTGAAAAGATAACTAGATTTGCAGAAGGACCCATAAAAATATAAATAAAGTAATCCATGCTCATCTTTACACTGAAATATCTACATGAGGCAGACTTCTGAAAGTTTGGGTTGAGGAAAGGCATCTTTGGACATTCCAGTCAGTAAACAGTAATAATTTTCTAAAGGCAAGGTGGCATGAGACCCCTTAACCTCAGTGCAACAAGAAAGAAAGCTGAGAGTTAACAGTTCCTTTGTGACAAGCATGGAGATCTTCAGGAATGACTCAACCCTTTCCTCTTTGTGGCATCCACACAGGTCTTCATCATACAAGTTGCATTTTTTTAGAGTTCTGTGTTAATTCATGGGAAAGGATTTTTTACATCTTTTGCATGAGTCACAGTGCCACTGTGTTCTGCAAAACATTGCACACAATCGTGTGAACATCCAACTATGTCCAGTTCAGCAAAGGATCCATGGATTCATGGAACAACTCTGGTGTTAGGAGTCACATCTCACAGGTCTTTTCCAGCTTCGGTGATTTGGTGATGATCTTGGGGTGTGCAGTGTATGCTGTTGGGACATGCAACTCATGCACCTGCAGTGAAGACATAGTAATTTCAGCAGCAGTACTCGGCAGAACAGAGCTGAGATGGTTATGTCAATGGTTGTAGTTATTTAGTTCTCCATTCTCCACCTGCTGACAGTCAAGCGTTATTACACTGTTGTTTATTGCCTACTTAGATAGCAGGCTCCTGAGACTGAGACCCGCTTCATGTTCAGGATCTGACAGTGCCATTTTGCAGCCCATGGTTTTTTGCTAGGGGACAACTGGGGTTGCACGGAAGAGTGAATGGTGACTCAGCATAGATTACAGGGCAAGGGGAAAGGAGAAGCATTTGAAACTATTGGTAAATGACAGCCTTTCCCTTTTCCTCAGGCTTTGTTTTCCCTCTAGCTCCCTAATAAGAGCATTAATCTAAAAAAAATACAATAAAGAAACCTTCCACATTGACATGCGAAACAATCTTTGCTCACAAGCTGCAAGATGTCATCAGCTCGTGGATCCTGTCAGCAGGTCAGCACTGCAACTGAAGTTTATTAACAGGGCTGACAAGGTTGTGCTGGTCCACCTGCGCCAGCAGCAAATCACAAGGTTCCTAATTCAGAATTTCTTATTAACAACAGTCCCTGCTCCTTGTTTTTATTTGTAGGACTGATTGAGGGCACTGTAAGTCTGTAAGTGAGCAGCCCAAGGACTTGAGTTCGAGTCTGGGGGTCAGTACTGGAGGAGCACAGCTTTATAAGTGTGTGCGCTTCCTGTGATTCCCCTGGTTTACTGTGATAGGAGCTCTGATAAAAGAGAATGCGAGCTAATACACAAGAGAACTAGGTTTCCTGCAAGTTACTGGTGTTCTTATTCTCCATTGCCTCTAGAGAGCGGTGCTCTTGGAAATACACAGCTGTCTTGCAGACCTTATCAGATAAAAGGCAGTTTGCTTAAAAAAAAAAAAAAGATGAAGAAGAAGAAAGGAAAAAAGAAATAAAATTGTTTTATTTATTGAATTCTAGTGCTTTGTACCAGATGACTCATTGTCACGCTTCTCTTCCCTTTCCTCACTGAACTGAAATCGTGTAGCACATTACTTTTATCCACTGTGGCTTGTTGATAACATGAAAGGAAAAAATTCAAACTTGAAGATTTCGACATCCCAGCAAAGATCAGGAACGATTTTACATTTTTCCCCCTGGTCAGCCAGCTAGCATTCGGAACTGCTTAGCACTACTGGCCTTAGACTCGACATTTAAATATTTTATAGGCTATTTTGCATTGGTTCTGGGACCCTCAAGATGCGGAAATGAAGGTCATTTGAAGTCATCAGCTCTGCCAGTTGGATTTTAGTCAGGAATATTTGCATAAATATCTTCCTTGGGTATGATATAAAAAAATCAAACAGATTACAGTTTTGCTCATTTCCAAGAGTCTGATCTAACTCTGAGAAGTTGGCAAGAGTATTCTTTGATTTAAATGGGAATTGGATCAAGCTTCAGTATACAATGGACCAGCTATTTGTTTAGCGTGAAGTCAACAGAGCACAACTGTCTACAGTAAAGATGTGCCAATTTACAACATATGTGGACCTGGCAATATACAGTTCCTCAACAGCTGAAAAATACTCTGGCTCCACAGTCACAGGTGGATATCAGGATTTTGGTGTCAAAGCATTCAGATTTGAGCAGTTTGGTACAGCAGGGTGGAAAATAACAACAAACAAACAAAAAAAACAACAAGTGAGCTGTATTTTTCTTGACAAATATTTTTACCTGAGTTATTCTTTTATATTAAGTAAGTGTGAAAATCCCAAATATTTCTGTATGAAATATTTCAGTGTGCACTAATACAAGAACAACACAGCAGAGCACAGACCTGTCAGTAGAGCACATCCCCCAGCTTTTAGACAAGATGCAGTAATATAAGTGTGTTTGGCGATAAGAAAGTTAGGCAGACAAATAGAATAAACTTGTCCTGGAGAATTTCTAGATCCTGTTAAATTGCTTTATTCTATTTTTACTAAGTTAGAAAAATACAGAAGGATTAATTTGTATAAAAATAAGATGGGAGATTAAGATGAAAACACTGCTTTATTAAATGAAGCTGTTTTCCTTACAAAAAATAAATAAATATGATAATCAGCAAAACAGATTCATTTTGACTAAATAGGCCCCGTTATAATAGCTTCTGATCACATAAATAATGATACAATGCTTATGAAGTTAAGTTCACCCAAGAAATGTCAACATGGTCAGACATTTTGGCTCAAAAGGGCCACTGCAGCTAGTTGGTCAGCAGGATTTTATGTCAATAGAACTGGGATTAAAAAAAAAAAAAAAGATTTTTAACCAACCTTGGATACAATAGAAAGAAATAAACCACACTTCTTAAGGGAACAGAAGTTTAGTTACCCCTGTGAGAAGAGAACAAGGCTTCTTTTCTCAATGAAGCTGAATTTCAGCAAGACTCAGTAATTAAACAGTCAGGATATTTGCAGCCAAATGAATGTTCCTTCTCTCTTAATTGATGGGAAGGTACATTTGCATTCAGTGCTCACTGGGGCTAAATTACAGCTGCATGACGCCGTTGTCTGCTCAGGCCAAAGACCATGGAGATGAATCTCAGTGCTCAGTGGATGTCACAGGTCAAGTCCCACCACCTCCACTCATGTCAAGAGTTCACTCTTATTTTTCAAACAGGGCCATTAATTGCAGTGGACCCTACTTGACGCTGACTATGCTTGTGAGCTGTTGAGAAATTTTGAGTAAGGAAAGGCAATTCCTTCAAGGTTATGTGTTTCACAGACAACTTATTTGTATTAATCTGCAATGATATACGTGAAGAAAACATTTGCCTTGGGCTCTGAGCCAACGTGATCTCAGTTACTAGGGCCTCACAGGGAATGGACCACTGTTGAACAACTGTGTGTTACAGGGGCATTATGAGCTAGAAGGGCACCAGAGACATTTGAAGACATTTGAGAGTGCCTGTGATATACCCATAATTTGTTCAATTTTCCAAGTCATCCAAGGTCAGTCTCTGAGACACTCCTTTCTTGCAGGTGTTTGGAAGTAACAGTGGAGTGCTGGGTCTGCCTCAACATCACCACTTCCAGCCCTCTAAGCCATAGGCGTTCAACCTTTAGGCTTGCTTGGGGTTGCACTGAGAGAGGAGGAATTGTCTGGGATTGCATGTAAAATATATGATATAGTTAATGTTTAGAACTAACAAAACTTGTTTTGTTTTGTTTTGTTTTCAGATTTTTTATTAAAACATAAAAAAAAAGGAGTGCAAGAAAACCAAATGAGTGTAATATTTGACTTCGTCCAAAAATGCATGTCTTCACAAAGACACATATGTAGTGTGTGTGTCTTTCAACATAGGTAGGTTGAAATATGTAATAACTATGTTTTGGTTGAAATATGTAATAACTGTGTCTTACTTGCCAAGTGGCACAATGTGAGTAATGTGTAACACACAGATTTTGATTCAACTGCATGTGTGTGGTGGGTGTGAGAGGCAGAGTTAGCACTGCACTGTGCCCTCCCCTCTGCAGTGCTCTGTTGTTGCCTGCACAGCCTCCTCCTGAGCTACCTGTGATCGATTCATGAAAAATATCCCTGAAAATCACATAATAACATTAAAAGTTGACAATACTGTAGGGCCGCATTACTAGCTGCCAGAGATATATGTGGCCCATGGTTTGCAGGTTGGATATGCCTGGTTTAGAGGCAGACCTGGCAATGATGTGTTAACAGTTGGAGCTGAAGTCCTTAGAGGGCTTTCCCAACCCAAATGATGTCACCAAGCAGCAGCTGTGACACCACTGGGAGATGGACTGTAATTGCGTGGCCCTCACTGTTTACATTGGGGTGCAGGTGGAGCCTGGTTCAGACTGGCTCATTCCTGGATCCTTCTGTCTCCTGATTCCTGGACCTTTGGACATGCCTGGGCAGGTATCAGTGAAAAGCAGTTGCCTCTGGCTGCATGTAAAATATATAATACAGTTAACATACATTACTAACAAATCTTATTTTTAATATATATTCATGTATTAAAACACATTAAAAGAGCATAATCATAAAATAACTGAGGTATTTGACAAGTTTTTATGAAACTCATGTATCAGACTGTTTCAATGGCAGTGGCTGCCATTCTTAGTGAGTTCTGAAGGTGTTTGTCAGAGACTTGTGATGAAATTGTACTCTTTCTGTTCTTAATCCTTGAAAATATTCGTTCACAAATGAACAACCAAGCAATGATGACATGAATAAGGTGTGATTGTGAAATGAGAGGTGTTTCTCTTTGGTAAGAGAAGTCTTATAGATGTCTAGCAGAGTGAAGAGATCAATTTTTTGATTGAATATCTGATTGCAGCTCAATCTATTTCATTTGAAAACTTGATGGTAATGTATTTATGTCAATTGAACATGTAGTCACAGGTAAACCAATAAAATCGATTCATTTTTCAGCACTCTTGAAACCTATTCTCAAAGTCCTGTATCAAAATGGAAAGCACAGATGCGTATAGTTTGCAGTTCACAGGGCCATGTTTAGATGATGTATCACAGTGCACAGAAGTGTCTGCCATCACTTGAGTTCATCACCGCATGCTCCTCATGCCCTGGTTTCAGCACAGTGTTTCTTGGCACACCAGTGTTTGGTTGTTGTGAGCAATGGGTGTGCACCCAGAGCCAGAGCAGGCTGTTTGGAAGGGCAGAGGCACCGCCATGATGGTGCAGGGCAGGGGGGAGCCACTGAACAGGCTGGGCCAAGCCACATGCAGCCCATGGGCTATGAGTTGAACATGCCTGCTCTAAGTTGTCATCAGTGGCCTTCTGACAAACAAAGAAGTTGATCCCAGAGGACACACTGGCTCTGAGGCCAAGCATGAGTGGTCAGAATCCCTGCCTGTCACCTGTGGCAATCAGAGCTTACAATCGTTTCCAGAGCAAGCCTTGCTTGCACCATAGACACCTGGTCATCCCACTAGGATGTCTCAAGCCTTAAGGAGAGAAGGGAAGAGAGGTCAGACAGCAATGGCTGGTAAAATGAGTAAATCTGTCCCAAGAAAGAGAAAGGAAAGGAGTAAGGAAGGAAATGAGCTGATTATTAAGGCATTTCAGTGCATCAGTACAGAAGAGAATATCTGTGTCAGGGAAGAATTACATTTGCTCCCTCCTTTCTAAATTAAGATTTGCAAACCACAGTGAAGAAAATAATTGGGAGAAACATGATGCAGGTGCAAAGCAGGAGGCCCAATGCCTAGTAACAAGGAAGGGGGATCTCTGTTCAGCTGCAGGGAAATGGCAGCTCAAATGAGAGGTGATGTCAGGAGGGGTGAAAGACTTTTTAGAGTTTTCAATACCCACACCAGCCTTTTTTTGCTGTTGTTTTCATATTACACGATCATTTTGACTGGAGAAAAGAAAGGAAACGGACATCTCGCTGCTCGTATAAGGACAGTAAGGCAGCAGCCAGCAGACAGACTCTAATGGGTCCCAGCTGGAAATAGAGAGACACCAGTGGGCACAGAAAGTGCTCTCCCACAGCTTGTATACAAGCAGCACTTACTCCTCACCTTCTGAGGACCCTTGAAGATTGGAAACACTGAGAAGTTATTTTCTGTGAGATGAACAAGGAGGCTAGTTCCCAAATGGGTATCGTCAAGGAAAAGAACTCTTGACAGCCACTCATGAGACAGTTTCCATCAACGCTTTAATTTATTACAAAATTATCAGAAGGAATGGTAATTTTTGTTATTGCTTCAGAAATTCCCTGAGCCACGTGAGGAGGCTTGCAGGTCTCCTAGATCTTCCTGCCCTGTGTTCACAGTTAGAGCAGTAAATAAGGACATGATGAGAAGAAGCTGATTTCGTAGTCCCTGAGGGAAAAGGGGATTAAGCACCACCATGACACCTTCTGGACCGATGGTTCTGATAGCCACCAAATAGACTTGCCAATGAGAGATGACACTGCTAACTGATAGCAAATTCAGACAATGTGCAAATGTGAAGTGGACTTTCATAGACAGAACAAATTAGACAATATCTGCTTCACATGAGTCAGAAAATTCTGAATAAATATATTGGTTACATTAATGTGATGAAGCCAGAGTGCTTTTTGAAGGAACATTATTTCAAGGCTGGGGAATAGTATGATGTGATCTACTCCAAGAAGCAAGCATCACCATCCTGGCTGCTTCTCCTAGAAGTCCCCAACCCATAACTGTATTATAGGCTGGCAACACTATCTGCAGCAGCAGCTAGAATATGGCATTATATTCCTGCAGCCACTCTCCCCCTTTTAAGTCATTTTCATTTACTGTTCTATTTCTCTTCTTTTATATTTTGGCCTTACGTGCTTGTTAGCTAATACCCATACTAGCTAAGACAAAGACAACTTTTACCACGTGTGATACAAACAATAAAGAAACACCTTGAGCAGTGAAACACAGTGGCTTGGCAGATTCTGGAGCAGCTGTTATAAATCTGTGTATTGCCAAACAGGTTGCTAGAAAAAAAAAAAAAAAATCATTGCTGAAGACACTATCCTCCATGATGGGATTTGCTGCTTTTTATTCACTCTGAATATGGTTTGCATGCTACCTTTTAAAAAGAGTAATCAGAATGACGAGTCATTCCCATAGATCAAGAAAGTTTCCCAACTCTTCCTCTGCCCTGAAACAGCGCAGAACAAGACCACCCTTAAAATCATCATCAATATAACATTATTAAAATTTCTGCCTCTCATTACTGAGGGGAGTATGGAAAAGGATGTTGATACAATAAAATGTACTGCTTCATATTTCAAGTGTTTCAACTCCATGCCCCTTCTTGTATCTTTAATAAGAAGTTGGAAAGATGGTGGCTGTTACTACAAAAGCAAGCCACCAATCACTTACCATAAAACCCTGAATCAAAGTTGATTGTTTAATCTTGTAGCAGTACACCCAAACCTTTACATGAGGAGTAAATCTTATTCCTTCTTTAGCTCAAGATACTCCTTTGTCATCAATGTGTAAGCATCAAAAGGCAAAATTCAGCCTGAAGTATCCCTTCTTTTATGATCTTCCCTGAAAATATTACTTTTCTATTCCCCGAGGCCATCCAGATATCCTGAAGAAATTAGAGACGTTAGAGCAATTCTCAGCTTGAGGGATTAAATCAGCTTGCTGGAAACCCAGGATCAAGGAAGGGTATTTCCTTCCTAACTCTCTGAGCTGCTGGTGGGCTCAGACCTGGGGCAGAAATGAGCCACTACCCAAGTCCTTAATTACAACTCCTTAGAGATAGTGAATATGTTGTCTACTGCACTGCTGTCTGCTTGCAGATCTCAGTTGCAGAAGTCCAGACTAGTGTTTTTTTTTTTCCTTAGTTTATCAAGACTAATTTAGATCACACTAATTTAAAACTCACTTAAAAAAAAAAAAATGCACCCCCTGTGTGCCATGACTTACGTGATTTTATTCCCTTTAAGAAGAAACAGTAAGTTAGCAATTCAGCTGGTACAAATTTTACAATTTTTTGTGTCTGAAATATCAGAATGCATTTCAAAAAAATTACTTCACTTCTGCCTAATTTTCCTTAGAAGAAGAATGAACCATTTTATATCCCCCACCAGTTCAGTAGCTCCTCAAAGGAATTCTTCTCTCCATCTTCCCATGTTCAGTCACGTTCTCAGGAAGCAGTTTCAGGCTAGTAATACTAATGGTTCTGTGTCTAGCAGTTCCACACAGTCCTCTACAGTAGAGTATCTGGAATAAGATATGCAAGAGAGTATTTGGGTTGGGTTAGGACTTTTTTGTTGTTTTTTTTTTTTTTTTTTTTTTTTTTTTTTTTTTTCAGTTGGTTGGATGATTGGTTAGTAGGGTAGTTGGTTGGTTGGTTGGTAGGAATTCGTTTTTATTCTGGGAGGAGAAGTTTTTGCCACTTGTGGCAAATACCATTATACCCTCAGAACTTTCATATGTTTGTGAAACTCTTCCTGGGGTTTATTACATTGCTGTCTTCTGAATTTGTGTATCTAATGTACCTTTACCTTTGGGCAATTTGCAGAGCTCATCACAGTAATTGTTTGACCTTCTTTGTAATGAAGTGAGCGTTGTGCTGCTCGCACTGCCGACCTTTTTCTTCATAGCACTTCAAGATCTATGGTGTGAAAACAGATTCTTGGAAGAGTTATTGAGGTGCTTTTACTCAAATAGGCATCAACACTAGAGTACCTAGAGTCAGGATGGAGAATATCTCATATGAATCCCTGTGAAATGTAGCAGATGTCCTGTTCTCATCCAGTCAGCTCAGGTCTGAAAGGAATTAAGGGGTGCACTGGGCCCTGCTGCCATAAGGAATGTAATAGAACAAGGGACGCTGAAGACACTTCCTGAGGATCGTACAGGTGTTAAAAAGCAATGAATAAGTCATAGATACACTCTCAACTTTCATCCCTATTAATCTTAAAACGCTGATACAACATTGAAGTCTCTTGACCTGAAGATTCTGTGACCAGTGGTGAAGGTTCATCTTCAAGAGAGATGGCTAAAAGAGTCTGGTCCACAGGCTGCACACCATAGACATTGAGAAGTCACACATTGTGGCTGGAGATGCTTTATAAAGTGTGCCTTGGTGAAGCATATAGCTGTGAACAGAAATAGTAAGAAAACTGGAAGATAAAAGGAAAAAAACATCCTATGTATAGCAAGAAAAGCACAGGATAGAACGGGGAATAAATAAGTAAAAAGCATTATTTTTAAGTAAATTTCTGTCTGGAAAAAATAAGAGAGTCAGTGATGAGAAAAACAGAAACATCATTATTTCCCAGTGGTGATTTCTTAGTGTTCAAGGAGAAACAATATGATTTTCCACAATGTATATATGTGAAAGAACATGTGAGAGAAATAACCAGCTCCCTCAACAATTCCTTTAACAGACTGAAATCTGAGTTGAAGCATGTAACAAAAAAGGTAATATTCAAGGAGATCTGAATTTTAAAGCCCAGGAGTTGCAAGGGCAAGAAATGACAGGGTAAATGTAGGCCAGATGCAGAGTTGGAGGAGGACCTGGTGAGCAGAGCATGGGCTAAGATTTGAGAAATCTGGTTGCACTTCAGATTTATGCTCCCTTTCACTGTTATGAGTTTCAGTTCCACCTCTGCAGAATATAATTCTTTCCTACCTAGAGAATAAGAATTGAGAAATAGCAATTTATCACCCTGGTTTTACTGGGGCCATTTACTGTGTATCAATCCAGTAATGAGTTACTTAACAACTGATGCCTCTCTGATGTTCGATATGGTGCTTGAAAGACTGTTCTTCTGACCCAAATCCAGATGAACTCTGTTAGGACAGCACAGATAATCCAACACTTCAACAGATGAAGAACAGTGCAAGAAATTATAAGGTTTGGGATTCTGGACCAAATATTCATTCTGGACAAAATGACTGATGTCCAAAGCTGTCACCAAAATGTGCACATCACATAACAGATCACATACAAAGTTACCACATTCAGAGAGTTTTGAGATTGAATACTTAAAAATGAAATGTAAAAAACTGAAAATCCTGAACCAGCAGCAAACCTTATGCTCAATTTTCAGGCTCTCATCTCTTAGGTTCCTTGTCAGATTAACCTCAGATTTCACACGCAAAAAAATCCTCCTCTGACTTGGGAAAATACTTCAAAAATTGCGAGGAAAAATCAGCTTTCTTGTAGAAATTCAGAAAAAAATTAGGATTAGCATGTAAATCTAGATAGAATTAAGCAGTGGAATCGCTGGAGGCTCCATAATATACAAAATGTTTTTTGTTTTCAGCACTATACTTCAGCTTCACCATATTGTATTTATAAACTGCCAGGCAGCTAGGCATATTATCATTTTTTCTTAGATTTTTTCTGTTTCAAGATCTTCTCTTGACAAATGGAAGAATCCACCACCATTATGGCTGTGACAGGTGAACACTTGTCTCACTTTCTAGACATATGGCACAGCTCCATCCCTGACACACTCAATGCTGACTGATGCGGGACAGTCCCAAATGCTCGCATTGAACTGCCAACTCTTGATACCTTCTTCCTTGGGGATAAATGCATGAGCTGTGGGATTGAGCATGGGAACTGCAGACAGGCCTCACCTGCTGGAGTGCTACCCATGATCCCATACAGCTCAACTTTGAATGCCTCCATTCATGGGGCATACACAACTTCTCTGGGCAAGTTACAGCTATAAGCTGTGGCAAGTTGCTCAACTTCTATTTCACAGAGAAAAGCCAGTTCTACCCAATTCTTCCTAGTAATATGTGAATAATGCCCTGGTGCTTCTGGTCTTGGCTAACATCTCCAATCAGTCCAGCTGGCTAGATCCTTCCCTTCATTGGGATGGCAGGGAATCCAATACTTCATGTTCCTTTCCCATGTCAAGATGTGTTCCTTGCTGCTCTGGTGCAGGCTTGGTGGAAATGGATATAGCCTTCCCTCCCAAACTCAGGTGAGTTTGCAAAATATGGCCAGTTAGCAGGAAGGATGTGCCAAAGGCTTGTTTAAGCAACTCAGAGGCATGCCAACCCAAAATATTGCCATTCCCCATGAGTTTCATTTCTCTGACGACCCAGCTCAGCCCCAGCTCTCTGAATCAGCAACTCTCAGATGCATTTTCCCCATTACACAGAGTGTTTGAGCGCTCATAACTTCATTATGTCTATCACACTGCAACACAGCATACTGCTTTATCTCTCGTATAGAGTTCAGTGCTGTCATGAATTATATTGGTTACAGAAGAGTCTGATCCTGCCCATATTGAAGTCAGTAACAGGACTTCCATGAGACCTGATACATGATCACTACCCATTTAATCTCTCCTTGGGAAGCAATGAAAATATTAAGCTGCAGGAGTGTCATGCCAAACCATGCCCGTAAACCATTGACCAGGAGGCAGGAGAGAGCAATGTTTTGTGCTAACTCTGTAGCCAGCCAGGTCTTTAGACCAGCCCCAGCTCAGGGCTGGTGGCAACAAAGGCCAGCTGATCACAGCCCCAGAATGCTGTTTTGGTAACCAGAAAGGTTGCATGTTGATGCGGCTGTGTTCATTCCCCGTGGAGTCCCTGGAAGCTGACCTTGAGAGGAGGCTTCTTCCACACCACTGGGGATTGCTCTGCTCCTGTTTCTAATGTGAGATCAAGTTGATCTGGTGCCTAGCACTCGTTGTTGGAGATAGATGTGCATGAAAGGTAGAAGTTGATCCTACTGTGATATAGGGCTGCTCTAGCTAGTACCACACCCCTAAATTTCCCTTAGCCCTTCCCTCCCCTGCTTAGCCAGGCAAACTCAGTGAAAGCATTCCCCTGAAAAGCAGAATAAACTCCTTTGCAAGGAAGCCAGTTGCAACACTGGGGCTGGGATTTGAACATCAAAACACAAATTTGCTAGAGCATTTCCCAGATTGCACCATAATAATCTAATTTCTCAACATTTCAGGGGAGGTGGGGAAAGAGACACTAACACATACACATGGTTCTGAGCAGGAATAAACCCCTGGATTTGTTCAGTGCTAGGTTTAGCAGGTTGCATAGGAAATCACTAGCTTCTCAAATATGTAATTATGTGTTAACATGTCTGCCTAACAAAGCAAGAAAAATAGCATCAGTTCAATAACGAGAGCATAGAATGCTTTTCTGCCTTGTTTGCCTGCAAACTGAAGGCAGCTTATGCAACTTCATCTGTTTAAGTTAAAAAAAAAAAAAAAGACCTTTTAGGAGCCCTTCAGCAGCTTGGCAACTATGCCATTCTGGTTCCTTCTACAATCAGATAAACTCAAAAGCAATGTTATTTGCTGGTCAAGGGAGTATGAAGTAAGAAAGATACCGTTTCTCACATAACCTGATTCCTTGTGCTTCTAAAAACTCATACTGCACAGCAATGCTTTTCCCTGATGGCAATTCAAAGCCTGGAGAGCTTCGCTTTCTTTACCCTATTTTGAAATAAATGCATGCTAATTGTAGGACAAAAATAAAAATGCCCATTCTACTGTGCTGTGCAGTTCTGCTGCTTGGCATGGGCAGAGGGTTCAGTGCACTGCTTCTGTGAGCAATGGGGAGGTCTGTAAAGGAAAAATCAATGCCATTTCTTGTTCAATTAAGTTCATTGTGATTCAGAACCACCTCCTCACACTGCAGAGCCTGCAAGAGATCAGTGCTGCAATCACTACCTTTTAGCAGCTTGCTTTCTCCGTCTGGACCTGCACAAGCCACTCGCTGGCAGGGTATCACGCTTTGCTCTGGGAAAAAGAAAGGAAAGGGGCAAAAATGTCCTTATGGGACCCTCTAAAATACTCTGTCATAAATCACGGGTCTTTCAGGTGGTCATGTCACAGAGGGGAAGAGAGGGCAGCATCCTCAGTGAGTCATTTTATTTAGATGTCACACTACTGCTGTCTTTTTACCCTTCAGTGAAAAGTTCGCTCTCCTTGCTGCCTCGCTAGAAATATCTGCAATACATATTTTGCTGCTTGGTCTGTCTTGGGCTAAGCAGTGTGCTAGCCTGACTCAAAGTCTTTTGGAAGTCAACAGAAAGATGCTGACAGAATCCACCAAACTGCAGATCAGACACTCCTGTGTCCTGGAACTGGGGCTCAGCAGCCACAGCTATCCATATTTCATGGCAACAGATTTTTAGGGACATCCCCCACAGCTTAGCTATTCTATACAGCAATTGAGGGAAATAAATAGATAGATAGATAAAATGGGTTTGCAGTAGCTCAGAGCAACACACAGGTTTTCTGATGCCCAGGCATTGACTGCTGTGGATGCTGATCAGCATCGGGATGCAGGATGCTCCCCCAGCACAGCACCCAGCCTGCTCAGCAGCAGAGAGGTGGCCAGGATGCTTGTGAGCATGTCTCACTCTAGTGACAGGACGAACAAACTGCAGCAGCCTGCCTCATGCTTGCCTCCCTCTCCCCAGTTTGTCACAGACTCTTCTTGGGGCTCAGCCTCAAATTGCAGTGGCATCACGGAGCAGACAGACCCATTACAAAGCCAAAGGGAGGGATGATGAGGGGTGTCACAGGCAAAGAACAACGTGAGAGAGGACTAGCTCCTTAATGTTACAAGGCAAAGACCTTTGGTGCTCACATGCATGGTTTTAGATGTTAGATATGTGTTAGCTAATGGAAATGGGTAAGTGATGCACTAAACACCTCAGTCCACAGCTGTCCATATCAATTTCCAGTCTCCTTATTTCAGTGCTGGGTCATGCTGTTGAGCTGTTCCTGTATCCAAGAATAGTGGTGGTAGAACTGAACTTGATCCCTCCAGCTGCAGTTACCTGCATTGCATCCAATATGTGACAGTGGTATTTGGGGTTAGTTGGGCCAGCTGTGGCACATACAAGACAAAGGTGGCCCAAAAGCAGGCTCTGAAGCAGGACAATTTTCAATAACCTTGTGCTCTACTCATGCCTGTGTGAATCTAGTTCCCAGAAGAAACATTCCGCTGAGATTCATGTGACTTAGCTCCAATCTTCCACACTTCCCAGTGTCATAAGTATGTTCCCAAGGATAACGGTGGAGAAGGAGGGGAATGGGGAAGTTGCATATGAGCAGCATCTCTGCAGATCAGAATGAACACAGCTACAGACTCATCCTGCTTCTCCTTGTCCCAGAGTCCTTTTCAGCTTTGTATACTTCCTTCCTTCCAGATATCACCATTTCTAGGAAAGTGAGATCTCACTTGGAGTCCTGCCATGTGTGTGACTAGCATAACATCTGTCCTGCCAATGTTCTCATCAGCCCACAATTAATTAATACATCATTTTCCCCCTACCTCATCAGTCCCCCAGTTCCCCAGAAACTTCAGTTTTGATTATTAGAGACATCAGAAATGTAGAAGCAGTATATTCCCACATTAGCTGGAAATCTGATCTGTCTTGTTCTCTAAATATGTATTTATGGTTGTTTTTTTGTTTTGTTTTTTGTTTTGTTTTGTTTTGTTTTGTTTCTAGAAAGAATCATATTGACTGTTATAAAGAAAACACAGAGTGATCTTTCAGTTATCGAAGTCCTCCTGTAACTGAAGGTTAATAGCTACTGTGGCAGTAGATACTCCATAAATCAATAAAAGAAACACGTGGATCAGAATATCACCCCACTGAGGAACATTCTGTCTCACTGCAGCCTATGGAAACTCCAGTGCTGACCTCCATTTGCCAGCATCCTTTGGGTCCAACTATTGATGCATGCAAAGGATAAAGGCCCTGTGTAAGCAGTATGTGGGTTCTGGTAAAGGCATTGCCATTCCAGACTCAGAGCTTGGCACATCCAGCCAAATGGAAATTATCTTAATTCCATGTGAGTGTATCAAGGTTATTCCTTGGTGACCTGTATCCAGATGTCAGAGAGCAATCAGCAGCTCTGGCATGACAAATAAAGCTCATCACAAAACTTCCAGCTTCTTTTGCAGTCTGGATTTCATCACAGCCCCAAGTTTGGATGCCAGGAAATCTAAGGATATCAGGTTATTCACGGCCATCTCCCAGGCCTACCTATCTAGCCCATGATAAGGAGTGCACTGATTGGCTTCATCAAGAAGAGTTTTGCTTCTTGAAGGAAAATACTAGCTGTAAAGATGTGACGGATTGATGCTCCTTCCTTCTGAGACTGCTTTACCAAAGCCATCCTACTCTTTGAAACATCCACAGGCACCTTAAGCAAATCACGTGTCCCCAGCATAATTGTAGTGGGTGTACACTCCATCTGGATGGAGCATGCAGGCTCACGCAGCCCTCCACAGCCTGCCTGGCCCACATCAGTGCCGTGCCACAGCCCAGCACAGAGGGTTTGTGCCTGCAAGATGCAGAATTTCAGGTGCCCTCCTAAAAACATATCTCTGATGAGCGTGGTCATATGTAGACACTACTATTTTTGGAGCAGACAGTGCTTTCCTTACCAGATTGGCTGCCACAAACTGATCATGGTCAAGTGACATCTCATGTTTTTAAGACTGCTTTTCAGAAGGGAAATAAATGGCAAAGCAACCACAGAGATTGAGCTCTTCTGAAGGTCCAGCAGAGGCTGCAGCCTGGTTCTTCCCTCCAAACATCCCAGGAGATGAGACGGAAGAGTGCTTTATTCCAAACGCTTTTTAAGCTTAGAACAAATCACCCCTTTCTGTTCCAGATAGTTTACAATTACCTTTAGTAGCATTTTTAAAGATTTGGTATCCAGCAATCTCATTCCTTTCACACCCACTCAGCTCTGTGCTTTTTTTATTCTCCAGTTTTATATTTTGGACCACAGCCATAGTTTATACTTTCAGAAATATATTGTCACAGACATCAAGCCACACTTCTACGGTGAGTTGTGAGCAGTATTTTAATGCTAATTTCTAGGCAGATGTGGGGCAAATTCTGGTCTCAGTTGCAATTGCGTGTGTCCATCCCACCTAGTGAATGGCAGACCAATCCAGACAGTAACAAACCAGGTCCCTAACAAACAGACCCTCCCAGAAGAGCTCCAGAAGGCTGGCCATTGCCAGAAGGTATTCCTTTAATCCCACCTGTCACATTTGCACTGTGTTCTCATTATTTTCCTTCTTACAGAAAGTCTTAGA
Organism: Odontophorus gujanensis; assembly: GCA_013399175.1. Taxonomy (NCBI): domain Eukaryota; kingdom Metazoa; phylum Chordata; class Aves; order Galliformes; family Odontophoridae; genus Odontophorus; species Odontophorus gujanensis. The sequence continues at coordinate 5,941 of VXAB01013148.1, read as the reverse complement.
GGATCACGCTGTGAACAGCTATCCATCTATCAGCTAGGTTTGGGATTTGCCTGCATCTCATGACCGGACATTTTTCTCTAGGAAACACAGCAGCTGAGCAACGGCAAGGACCGCACCACTGTCCCTCTGTCCATCTGAGAGAAAAGAGATTACAGTGAGTTCATCTCTGCCACCAGGGCTGGTTCTCACTGGGTTGATTTGGGGGGAGAAAACTGTCACCTTCCGGCAGAGGTGATGCTGCTGCAGGATGTGGCACACCCAGAGGAGGGACTTTCAAATCTCACTGTGAGCTCCGAGCCCTCCCCCAGCCTGAGCCAGGGCTCAGAATAAAGCAGTGTGCAGACTGACGGCATCAGAGATTCAGCTTTTATCTGTATTACTAGCCTGCAACCACGCACTAAGGAGCCCACGGCACGAGCTCTGTTTGAAGGGACGTTTTGCATAGAAAAGGGGATGAAGGGAAAAGAAATGCAGCAATGCAGCTGGCTTCACATGGGAAAGCAGATCTCTTCGCTCATCGTCTGCACCTAAAAGCCAACTGCCTCCATAAGAGGCTCAGCTATGGCAAACCACATGAAAAGCACATCCATGGCACACAGGGTCCCCATGGGGCAGGTGGTTCTGACAGAGCGGAGCAGGTAGGAAGAACCAGAGCAAGCTCATACAGAAGGGCATGCTGTCTGGATTGCCAGGGGCTCCAATCATGTTGACAGTGATGGATACAGCAAAGGCCATGTGAGCCATATTAATCTCTTCCTGGCTTTGTGTCCAGAGAAGGGCAAACAAGTTGTTGAAGGGTCTGGAGTACAGATCTTATGGGGAGCGGCTGAGGGAACTGGGGTTATACAGTCTGAAGGAGGCTCAGGGGAGACAGTCTTTACCACTCTCCACAACTCCCTGAAGGGAGGTTGTGTAGAGGTGGTGGTTGGCCTCTTCTCGCAGGTAACTGGCAATAGAATATGAGATAATGGCATTAAGTTGTGCCAGGAGAGGTTCAGGTTGGTTATTAGGAAATATGTCTTCTCAGAGAGAAGTGGTGAGACACTAGAGCAAGCTGCCCAGGGAGGTGGTGTAGTCACATTCCCTGGAGATGTCCAAGAACCGTGTGGATGTGGCACTGAGGGCCATGGTTAGTGGACATGGTGGGGATGGGTTGGTGGTTGGACTACATGATCCTGGAGGTCTTTTCCAACATTATCGTTCTACGATTCTATAATTCTATGATTGTAAACTGGATTAAGAAGTTCACTATTTAGGTAGTGTAATGTCCAAGCTGTGTTCAAGTCAAGCTCCTTGGAGTCAGTTCTATCTGCAACCTGAAGCTATAGATTTTCTGTCCCCAGAAAAAGGATCAGAAAAAGACATAGCAGACATAAATATGGAAATGAACAACACCATCAGCAGCAGGGCAGAGAAGTGAAGCAAGAATTTCCTCCTGCAGTAGCCCCCACTCCTTGTTCATGTCCTTGTCTCTCCAACAGCAAACACAGCCATAAGTGGACAAGCTGCCAGGATCTGGGAGGTTCAACATCTGTCTGGTGCCCTTCAACCTGCACAGCATTCCCACTCTGCTCTTTGATGCTGATAAAGCATTGACTGTGGGAAGCTGAAGATCTTTGGAGTCATCAGACCAGTCTCTCCAGGGGAAAGGCTCCACCTCTTGATACCCACCTGAGCCTCTGCTGCACTATATGAGCACCCACTACCACACAGCAAAGAGATAGAATCATAGAATCATAAGGGTTGGAAGGGACCTCAAGAGATCATTGAGTCCAACCCCCCTGTCAAAGCAGGTTCCCTACACCAGGAAACAAGGTGCAGGTGTTGGACAAGGGCAGCTCTCAGGCAGGCTGCCCACCTCTCATGGGAACGGAGACAGGGAGGAGCAGAGGTTCCCTCCAAGTGGCCTCTTCAGCTCCTGAAGCTGTGCAGGGGGCTGGGGAAGGTCGGGGAAGAATTGGAGAGGGGTAGCTAAGTGACAGAGGAGACAAGGGTACAGAATGGGTTCGGGCTGGTTAACTTACCCTGCTTACCTCACCCCCAGGGCCACCCAGACGCGACCCATTTCTGCCCCCCATGGGTGGTGAGGGACACCCCGAAGCCTAGAGGCGGGGACCTCGACTTCAGGCCTCCAGTGCCAGAGCCATCGCGGAGCAGGGGTGGAATTCCCCCCCAGAAAAGGGAGCGGGTGGCTGCTGCGGGCTCCCCACCTCGTCCTCTGCGGTTCCCCAGCGGGGCTGGAGCAGCAGGGCCGGGAGAGACCGGCCCCCCCTCCATCCCCCCCAGCCTTGGGGATGACGTCATGGTGGGGGAAGGGCGGGTAGGGGGAGGGGACCCCTCACCCCCCTTTTCCTCCTCCTTCCCCCCTCTTTCCGCAGCGCGGGGGCCGGTCCGTCCAACCCCGACGGGGCGGCCCGGGGGCGGGTGCGTATGTGGGCGGGGGGGTTCTGCCGTGCTATCCCCACCCCAGGAGGCGGCTCCTCCGTCTGCGCGTCCCTGTGTCTGCGTGTCCCTCTGTGCGTGTGTCCCCCCCCCCACACACACTCCTCCGCGTCCCTCCCGCCCCGTGGGGACGGTCCCGGCTGCTTCCCCCTCCTTCGTCGCCGCCCCACGGGACCCCCAGGGGGCCGAGGGGAGCGCGGTGCGGGGGGGTCCCGACGGCGTGGAGCTTCCCCGGCTATGAACGGGTCGGGGGGACTCGGGGAGCCGGGTGCGTGCAGCCCGCGGTGCCTATAAATGGCGTTTCTCTTCCAAGGGGCACACGAAAAAGAAATATATATTAAAAAGGAGGAGGGAAAATAAAAAATAAAAAAAAATCCCTCAGTGTCATCCCCCCACGTCAGGGCCGGCCGTGGGCGTGAGGCTGTACTTCCTCCGCCCCCTCCTAATGGAGCGAACCATTCCCAGCTATTCCTCCTCGCCCGCTCCCTGTTTCTCCCTCTTTCTCTCCCTCACCTCCGTCTCCCCCCTTGTGTGCAAAGTCCTCCGCTGCTCGGAACTTGTTGGCAATGCCTATTTTTCAGCTTTCCCCCACGTTCTCCAAAGTAACTATTTAAAGATCTGCAGTCGCAAATGGTTTTACTAAATGTAGGATGGGACTTAAGTTGAACGGCAGATACATTTCTCTGATCCTCGCTGTACAGATAGGTAAGTGGACCGCCAAATCCCCGCTGTGCCCCGAGCTCCGGGCGGTGCGTGCGGCGAGGGCTGCCCTGCGCCGAGCTGAGGAGCGGACCCTGCCTGCCCCATCCCATTCCATCCCATCCTATTCCGTTCCCATTCCCATTCCCATTCCCATCCCCGTCCCTATCCTCGTCCCCATCCCTATCCCATCCCCATTCTATCCCATCCTATTCCATTTCCATTCCTATCCCATCTCATCCCCATTTCTATCCCATTCCCATTTCCATCCCATCCCATACCTATCCCATCCAAACCCCATCCTTTTGGACGGCGTTTTTGCGATTCCTCCATCCTATGCGCCAGGGGTCTGCAGGAAGATATCACTTTGGTCGGTCGTTTTACTAAATCTGTGCGCGTTCGTTCCACGTTAACTATATTATTATTTTTCCCCTTTCTCCCCCTGTCCCCACGACCGACCGCGTTCGCTTTTTGGGTCCTCCCCCCCCCCCCCCTCCCCCCCC
>VXAB01013130.1:0-20767 GCA_013399175.1 Odontophorus gujanensis | reverse complement strand
CGGCGCGCGCGGGAGGCGGGGCGAGAGAGGGGCAGCCGCAGCCCCACCGAGCCGAGCCGAGCCGAGCCGGGCCGGGCCGGGACGAGGGGCGGGGCTCCGCGAGGCCACGCCCCATCTCCACCAGGTCCCGCCCCGCCCCGCGCCAGGGGCGGGCTCTGGCTCGGGGGGGGGCGTTGAGCTGGGGGGTGTGCAAGCACCAGCACGGGTGTGCAAGCACAAGATGGGGCTGCGAGCAGCAGCAGCACGACCGTGCAGGCGCCAAGCCACAGATGCGTACCCGCACGGTGTCACACCCACGAACAACAGTGCGAGCACGGTATCACAGCACCAGCACCACGGAGCGGCTCTGCGTGTGCGAGGACAACACGCTGCGTGCATTGCAAAGAGGCGGATGGGCACGCGTGTGCCCAGCACGCGTGGCACTGTGCAGACGGCCTCTCCCCCCTCCCTCCCTCCCCCTAGCACGGGGCTGCTGACTCTGGAGCCCACTGATGACGGTCAGGCCGCGGGGGGGCACGTCCCTCCCCGCTGTAACAAAAGGCCTCTCCGCACGCCCAAGGTTGGTATTTATATTTACGGGCCCCGCGCTTTCCCCAGCCAAGCGGCGGCCCTATTGATTTTGATTTAGAAGAATAATTAAATATTTATTTTCACTTTGTTAAAGCTCAGGAGGTCAGAGCCCACAGAAAGCACAGCGGCACGCAGGCGGGAGAAAAATCAATGCTTGGTTTGCGGCCGCTGGAGCAGCTCCTGTCCCTCACACTGTGCCCATGCTGCACCCTGGCACTGCTCAGCCCCCAACCCACCCCTGGGGAAGGGTATTGCTTCAACATGATCAGCCCGTGTTTAACGAGGCCGCGTTTGAGCATGTACTCGAGACTGGTGGAGGTGGTGTCAGACTCAGCCTTGCAGCCCTGCTAGCGCTGTCCCCAGGTGCTTGGTTGAGCACCCCAAACTCACCACAGCAGTGACCCAAATGACAGCTGAACCCTCGAGGCAAAGTGATGCCTGCGTGCGTTGCCTCGTGGCCAGTGCATAACCCATGCTATCACGGGCAGGCAGGGGGAGGGCAATCTGGTGCCCCCACCCCAAAGCTCTCCCCGACTCCCTGCCGTCACTTACCCCTGGCAGTGTCTTCTGCTCATGCAGTGCACTCTGAGCCTTCAGGGCTGAGTCACGGGCGCAGTAGGTGAGAAAGGCACAGCCTGCAGAGATGGGGAGACAGCGTTAGTGGCTGGGAGACACCTGCAGCACCCCAAATCCCACCGCCCAGTGGCTACTGCAGTGCCAGGACACAGTGGCACCTCACCACCCTGGCACCCGGCTCTGCATCGCTCATCCTGGGGCCACGTGTGCCTGACAGAAACCACCAGACCTCAGCTCAGCCCCAAAACGGAGTGGGAGATATTAATGCAAGAAAGGCAGGAGGAAAGGAGGAAGAAAGCCAGAGCGTGCAGCCCCAAGCACAGCACCAGGGAGCCCTGAGGAAAGCCACAGCCAGCGTCCTCCAGGAAGTGCATTTCCAAGCGTGGACGCCGCGCACCCCTGAGCATCCTCCCTGCTGCGGATGGCGACAGCACTCCGGCTCCTCCAGCATCACGTCGTGGCACTTCAGGAACAGCAGCATGCCCGGGGTGAGGTTTTCCCACGCCGACTCACGATGCCAAGCACTCGGACCCCACAGCTCCCGCTGGGGAATGGCTGGTCCCTGCCCCGGCCCCGCGCCGCCATGCCGCTCCCCATCCGAGGGCTCCCCGGATTTACCGAGGTCACATCCAAAAGCTTCGGAAAGTGGTATTAAAACAGCAGCAAAACAGTTTCCCTTCAACAAAGTAAATATTTAATGAATAAAATTGACATTGATGCATTTTTAATATTGGCACAATTAAATCCGCCAGCTGATTAAGTATTAATAACTCTTAATAAGTACAATCAGCGTGCCTTGGAGGAGAGGGAGCGTGGCAGTGAAGCGGGGGGCGACGAGGATGGGGTCCTTCACCCCCCCTTGGGGCACATCTGCTCTGGTGGGAGCAAGGACAGAGCCCCCAGCTGAATCTGAGCTGGAGAGGGGAGGTTGATGCTGCGGCTCGCTTCAGCCCAAGCCGGGTCCTTCCCAGCAGCCTGCATTTCCAGTGTTTACCATCTGTAATCAAGCTGGCTTCCTCCGCTCCGCTCGCCCTGCCTTTAATTTTCCTCCCTGCGGGCAATGATGGGGACAGTGCCCAGGAGAAGTTCAGAGGGCACTGAGGATGGCAGCAATAGAGCCCGTAGGCTCACCCTGAGCATGGATGGTGTTCGAATTAGAGCAGGATCCACAGTCACGTCGTGTTCCTGGGCCATAGTGGCCAAAGCTGATGCTGGCTGACGAGCTGGGGGGCAGCAGGGTGCAAAGCCCCTGGCTCGGGGTTCAAACACAGCTTCAGAGACATTTTTGAGGACATGGTGCTGAGTACAAGGGAGTCTGCTGGTCACCCCACCTCACCGGCACATTGACATCCACCGGCGCTGAGTTTCAGCTTCCAAAATATTCCCAACGAGGCAGGTGCTGCCCATGGCCCAGGGACATGCTGACAGCTTGCAGAGGAGTGTGAGGCCCTGTCCAGGTGGCAGCCGGAGCTCCACGGTCCCACGTTGATGCTGCAGATCCAGGCGGTGCCCCTAGCCCCCGGAGCTCTGTCCCACGGTGCTCCCATGGCAGCTCCCAGCCCCCAGTGGGTGCCCCCATCCCGGGCATTCCTCTGCTTCAGATGGGTGCCTCCAGCTCATATTGCCCCACCTCAGGGGTAACTAACTCAGCGCAGGGGTACACCTCCACTTCACGGTGCCTTCACTTCAGCAATGCCTGCCCCTCAGCGGTGCTTCCATCCAGGGTGGTAGGCATGGGTAGCTCCACCTCAGGGGTAACTTCACCTCATGGCGCCTTCACTTCAGGGCTTCTCCACCTGATATTGCCCATCTCAGGGCTATACCCATCACACAGCATTCACTTCAGGGCTAAACTCACCTGATATCACCCTTATAAGGGCTATACCCACCTGATATCACCCTTATAATGGCTATACCTACCTGATATTGCCCTTATAATGGTTATACCTACCTGATATCGCCCACCTCAGGGCTATACCCACCTGATATCATCCTTATAAGGGCTATACCTACTGGATATTGCCCACCTCAGGGCTATACCCACTTGATATTGCCCTTATAAGGATTATACCCACCCGATATCTCCCACCTCAGGGCTACACCCACCCAATATCTCCCACCTCAGGGGCATCTTCCCCTCACGGTGCCCACGCCGTGGATCCCCGCTCCTCACGGTGCCCGGCCCGGCCCGCAGCTCGGCGCCGTACCTTTGTGCATGCCGGTGAAGCGGTCCTTGAGCACGGTGAGCTCGTAGATGCGGCCGAACTCCTCGAAGAGCGGCTTGAGGTCGCTCTCCTCCAGGTTGCGCGGGATCTGCCCCACGAAGAGCTTGATGGCGTCGTGGTCCTTCATGGCGATGGCGCCGGGCGGGTGGCTCAGCCCGTTCACTCGGCCGCTGTNCAGCGTTGGTAATCGCGTTATATGACTTTCATTTCGGGCACGTTTTGGCACAAACAACGGCCGTGTTGGGGTTTTTTTCCGCCCTCCTCCGGTGCCGGCCCCGCTCTCGGCTTCGCCCCGCACCGGACCCACGGGCGCCCCGTGTCTGTGCCGGGCGTTTCTGGGGGGTCGGGCAGAGGCGGCTGCCGCTCTCCGGCACCGCTTGGGTTTATTTTTAAACCCGTTGGCCCCGAGTGATTCACACGCTGCATGTTCCTATGTTCTCTCCGGCAAGTTTTACATGACAAATCCCGAGTAAAAATAGACGTTCTGGAAGGAAGCCGCAAGGATGCGATGGGGAAATGGGGGGACCGGTGGCACCCCGACACACGAGGGACAGCGGGCTGCTGGACCGCGGGCTCGTGGGGAACAAGGAGCTCTCATTACACGCTCCTCTCGGAGCCCTTTAGGACTGACAGCACGTCAAGTGCCAGAGAAACGAAGCAGCTATTATTATTTATGGCTTGTGCATTACTCGAGTTAAGAGAAACAAACGTGCCAGGAGTGACAGGAGTGACACGCAGCGCTAGCTCGCCTTCAGCATCCCACCGTAACCACTAGGCCTGGGTAGAATTCATGATCAAAAAACCAAACAGACCTAAAAAAAAAAGAAAAAAAAGAAGAAAAAAGGAAAAAAGGGACACGGGTGGGATGTCAGGAGGAAGTTCTTTACGATGAGAGTGGTGAGTTGCTAGAACGGGCTGCCCAGAGAGGTTGTAGATGCCTGATCCCTAGAGGTGTTCAAGGCCAGATTGGATGGGGCCCTGGGCAGCCTGGTTTGGCATGAAATGGGGAGGTCGGTGGCCCTGCCTGTGGAAAGGGTTTGGAGATTTGTGATCCTTGAGGTCCCTTCGAAACCGAGCCATTCTGTGATTCTGTGAAGCAGAAGAGCATCTTCATTCATTAAACAGCACTCAGGCCCTCAGTAGTCAGCAAAAATGCCCCTCTTTCCCCCCAAACCCAGCTGTCAGCTAAACATCAGGGTGGTAGGGCTCCAGAATCCTTTCCCCCCTAAACCAACAGTTGCATCACTTATTACAAGCATGACCCAAGTACCCCTTCACGGGAGAGCAAAGAAACACAAGGCTTGATGATTTAGGAATGTTTTTAATTCCAAATTAACATCAATATTCAGTTTCCAGCCGTAACAGAGATCCCACTCATTCCAATCAGGATGCAAACACAAGGGTCCTGGCTTTCAGGATGCCTCCCAGAGTGATCCTCACACTCAAACTGGATTGGATTTCCAGCAGTGCAACCCTAACCATCAAAGGACCAGAACTATGATTGTCCCCAGTCCTTGAGATACTGATGTGGCAACAACAGCCACTCCTCCAAGGAAATCTGTCCACTTGGCTGCAGGAGAACCAGAACCGAGCTTCTCCAAGGATTACAGAGCAGCAGCAGGACAGATAATTTGGCCAAGTCCATAGCTGAGGCAACAGCTGACTGAAGAGCTGAGCTGGGACTGCATGACATCCATGCACTCAGCTCAGCAGGGCTATGAGGTCTCTGAGAGGCTTTGAGTAGGAGCAGACAGGGTTTAGGGCAGCAGAGACGGAGCCTGGAGACAAGCCTCTTGCTGGGACGCAGCTGAGGCACAGAGAGAAGAAACAGAAAGGACAGGAAGCAACAGGTGACATGGCAATGCTGGTGTGCAGAAGACCACAGAAGCAAAACCAAGGTGGCAGTGACATCCTGGTGCTCGCAGGCCAGCTACTCTTAGGATTCCCCCCTGCACACACTGCTGTGTGACTGGACACCACATTATCTTTGCAAAGATGAAATCTGGGATATTGGCAGAGATTAAGCACAGCTTATCTAGCTGAGCAGGCACCCAGTAAGCTCTAGAGACAGCAGGGTGAGGTACAGCCAGATGCTGCTCCACCAACATCTCTGGAACAAGCCTGCCCCAGAGCAGGACCTATCCATCTCCTGCTAACAAAAGCCCCGGCGTGGTCTTCCTAAGCCCCAGCAGAGTATGAAAAGGCACCTTTTTCTCTTTGAGGTCATTTATTTATAGATTTAAAGAAGCCAAAATAGAAAAAGAGGCAAAGAGTGCACATTAAGAAAAAAAAAAAAGTTCATTGCAACAATGCAAGGGCAGAAGCAGGAGGAGGAAAGGAGTCCCTTTACCATGCCAGCAGCTTTTGAGAGAGTAAGAGATCATTCCTCTGGTGTCCACAGAGACCAAAGGCAGTGGGATTCTCCTTTCAAAACCCGCCGAATTCATGATCACAGTATCCTATGAAGAGAGGCTCTGCCTGGACACCACGCCTGGAAGTGGAGCACAGGGACAGGGAGGACACTGAGTGGAGCCTGGTGCTGCAGTAGGGGAGTGGCAGGAGCTGATGGGTGCCACTTCTTCAGCACAAAACCCTTGCCTCTGCAGAGATACCAGCCTATGCCAGCAGCATAGACCCTCTTCCAGCACAGCACGCAGCAAGCTTTGCCCATACACAGGCACAAGGGATGCTCTGGACCTTCAAGGGTTATTTCACACAAAGGAAAGCTTACCTCATTCTCAGTCCCCCTCACTGTTCTACCCAGGCAGAGCTGATCCCCTGAGGCTGTCCCTTGCACTGACATCACAAGTTGGCATGGCACAGCAAGGATGGATGGTTACCTGAGAAGCTCGCAGCGGAAGTCAGCTAACCGCACATAAGCATCCTGCAGGTTCCTCACTGTTGCGTTACTCCAGAGTCTCTCAGCCACAGCCCCGGCTCTTGGCCTTGAAGGAACATGACACAAAGGCACGTAGGTCAGAGAAAACTTCTCCTGCAGTGCTGAGCTCCCAAACACCTCCCTGACCAAAGTCCTTTGACACAAAGAAGCACGTGGCTTCTACACATGAAAAGATGTACACTTAGTCAGGTGCAGATGACAGTACAGAGACCAGCATTAAACGCAAGCTGGTGGCAGTGGCAGGTGGCATAGGAGTGTTTCATTCTTACAGACAGCCACAGAATCTCATTTAAGCCTCAAGAGAAGCTGTTACTACCACAAATATGCTGCCAGAGGACAGAGACAAGTACCTTGAGTCCAAACCAGCAACAGTGGGTGCACATCATGCTGTGCTGAAGGACTAGAGCTAACCCTCCCAGAACAAATCTTACCAGAGCCTGGGGGTCAAGTTGGTGACGTCCACATATTCACCCCACATGCACGCCTCCCCGCCAATCACCAAATCCTTCTGCTTACTGCTGCCTGCCAGGGGACACAGCATTCAGGTGATTAGATGGTGTAAGATAACAGCATCTTCCCACCCTGCCCAGGGAGGGGACTGTGACAACAGAGAGCTTGCTCAGCTGTAGAAGCTGTCATTTGTCCTCCTGCCTCAAACCTTAGGCAAGGAGAGTGCTGGGGTGCTTGCTGCCTGCAGCAAGGGAACAGCACAAAGCCCAGGAGCCAAGGGCACGCTAATTCAAGCACCTTCACACCAGCAGCAAGAGCAAACGATCACAAGGGACAGCCCTGGCACCACCTGAGTGAGAAGTCAGCGGCCATTAGGGGATGTGACACAAGGAATGCACCTTTGAACTTCAAGGGCTCCACCTGGTAGGCTGCCATCCAGTCCTGCCCATAGGAGATGCGGTTGAGGTACCAGGGGGCAGAGAGCAGAGCCCTGTAGCCAGCCTTGGTGACATTTGCCATCTCCTCCGCATAGGGCACGTTGTTCTTCCACACATGGATGATCGTGTCTGGCCTCACCTGGCCCCACAAACACACACAAAGCCTGCGTACAGCATCAGTGCAGCAACAGAACACCACCACCCCCCACAGGAAGGGATCCCCTGAGCTGTCCCAGCTCCAAGCACCATTCCCGGTGAGCAGGGTCCCGCACCAGAAAGAAGCCACAACCAGTTATTGTTACAGTGGGAGCTAGAGCTAAACCCAGGCCTGACTCATCTATTCCCTCCAAGGAAGCTGGATTTTGAGCCATGTCAAGACTTTCTTGAGTGAGTTTGGCAAGGGCATTAACACCGTTCACCCAAGTGTTAGGGAACTGCACTAGGGCATGTGAGCAGCTCTCACCTTCACTCCATTGTCAAACACCTCCTGCCACACCATGTAGCCCTTGCCAAGGGAAGAGACAATGTCCAGGAGTCTGGAGTGGAAACAATACTGAGTTTAGGGTCCTCCCAGCCCTCTTTGCTGGTTCCATGCAGCCAAAGCAGCAGCACTGATATTTCTCACATCCCCCTCACAGGGCTTTTTTCTCCTTCAATTCCCTAAACTCTCTGCAGTCAGTCTTCCAAAAAAAAATGTGACTAGGTTATGCTCTTTAGGAACAGCAAAGTACACCCAAAGAGACAGAAGACATTTGTACCTATCACATACTGCAGCTGCAGGCCCAGGATGCAGCCACCCTTACCTCTGGATGTAGAAGGATTCTAATTTTGTGTAATCTTCACCAAAGCCCATTTTCTTCATGAAGGCAAGAATTTCTGGATTGGACTTCCTGTGTACCAAAGAGAAGAGAACAGAAACCCCAGGTAGCAACTCACAGATCCTCTTTCAATGTCTAGAGGAGCAGGACACCCAAGATTTGTGAGTGATCATAACCAAGAAGCAACTGACTGGGACATGGAGATCCTGTGCTAGATTTTTTTCCCTCTGGCTCTCTCCTACACATGAATAACCCTCTACCCTCCCCCTGCCTCTTCCTGCCACTTAGGTGGCTGCTCCTTCAGGTACCCATCCTCAAGCATGTGCCAAGTGTCCAGGCAGCAGAGCACTGATCCTGTTTCAAACCCCAGTCTTCAGCCTGACCCATCTCTGCAGGCATCACTCACCAGCATGTGAAGTTCACCTCATCACCACCGAGGTGAATAAAGTAGTCTGGGAACACAGAGCTGATCTCCTGAAACAAACTGGTCACAAACTGGTAGGTGGTGTTGAAGATGGGGTTGATGGGCCCATAGGTCCCGGAAGGATCCTTGCCCGAATAGCAGACAGTCAGGAGGCCTGGAGCACCTGGATCATAACAAAAGCAGCAGAGTGAGAAGGGGGCTAAATGTGGCCTTCTCTCTTATGTCCTGCATCCCAGCCAGTGGTTTGCTCCTCCCCAGAGACAACATGTGGGATGTCACTGCTCATGCCACGCTTTTGGGATCAAAAGCATAGAGATCCTTCCTCTACCAGATATAATTACAGCCCTCCTCACATCCCTTGGTGAGGGTCTGTTCCTCACCTGGACCCCAGGAGAGTGTGTGCCCAGGTGTGTCAAACTCTGCAATGACTCTGATGCCACGGAGCCGGGCATACTCGATCACTGTCTGCACATCACTGGCTGTGTACACATGGGTCATGGCATTGAAGGCTCCCTGGAGGAACATGAGGGATTACAACATCTTGCTCACAAGATCAGGGAGCAGCCAGCATTCCCTGGGCTGTTTGGGGAGCTGCACAACCAACAGCATGGGTTACCTGCTTGCTGAGCTCCGGGAAAGTAAAGCTCTCATATGGGAAAGATGGGTCATCCACAATGTGCCAGTGAAACACATTTAACTTGTTGTAAGCCATGACGTCCTGGGAAGGAACGGAAACATGGATAAGCACACTCTGCTCCTTCTGAAAGGCCAGTCAGCTTGAGGAACCAAGTGACTTCAGGTCCTTGTACTCTGGACAGTAAAATATCCCCAAATGCTCCCAAGGACCCAAGAGTGATGCAGACACCTGTCAAAAACATTGGCATCACAGAGAGCTGCGGAGGGATATTAGTGCTTCTGCTCACAATAACATCTCTGCTCTTCTTACACTAGAGCCAAGAGTTGAGATTTGAAAATTTAATTCTGGCTGGGATGGATGCAGGACCACTGCAACAGGAAAAAAGGCAGTGCTCTCCTCTGCCTCAGAAAGTAAACTGGTCCACAGGAATCTGAGATACCTTGGAGTTTCCTTATCCCATGCAGGAGAGGAGCTGTGAGTGACACCAGGAGCTAACAGAAATGGGCGCAGAGCACTGCACTAGGGAGGACGTGGAAACATTTTTCTGTGATTCAAATCTGTATACTAAGAACTGAAGTCATGCAGCCATCCCACCCCAGCCTGTTGCTTCTTTTAGACACAAGCAAGCACACGTTCTTCAAAAAGCCCAGGTTTGGCAAGCTCTTCCTTGACAAGATTTGGATATGATGACCTTTGCACAGCTGGCTCTCAGGTCTTTAGAAATGAGCAACACACACAAAAAAGTAAGAAAACAGGGAAGTCCTACAGGCCACTCAGGGATGCTCGTTTGTCACAGGGGGACACCTGATTAAAGTGCTGCACTTCCCGGTGGGGTAGGACACATGCCTCCCAGTACAGGTTTCCTACCAGAGTTTCCAAGATGGCTTTCAGAGGCAGGTAGTGGCGAGAGGTGTCCAGCAACAGGCCTCGGTGAGGGAAGCGGGGAAAGTCCACAATTTCCGTCTCATTGACATAGTACTGCGCAAAGAGAGAAGACAAGGAAGAAGTGACAGGTCTGCAGGTAATGCAGACATTAGCAGGAGGCCATCAGAGTCATCTTCACCCCGGGGCTAGCAGAAGTAGCAGGACTAATTCCCCCCAAGCACAGTTTGTCCCCAGTGGCCAAGGCAAAGACTTGTATTGCCATGGGAGCCATGCTGGCCAGTCCACACGTGAGCTGCCCACTCACCATGCCATTCTCATCCCTCCCAACAAGCTGACTGAACGTCTCCAGGCCTGCAGGAGAATCACACACAGTCACTTTTGCAGCACAGGTTCCAAACAAAGCTCAGTTAAAAAAGTCTATGGGAAGACAGGCACAAAGAAATGTCCTGATACGCATGCCGGGTGGGAATGAACAACAGAAAGCTCTAAGCACACCTCACCTCTGAGAGCTCCCCACACAGTGTCGGCATTGAGCAGCAAGGAGTCTCTTGAGATATTCAGTTTATCTGAAACATAGCATTAGATTGGATGGGATGGCACAGCCATTATGTTGTTCACATTTTGCTAAAGGGCTCAAGAGCCTTAGCTACAGGGTTGCAGCTGGATCAGACAGTGATTTTGGTATAGAACTGCACCCTGGAGTCCACAGGAACTGATCTGGGGGTAGGGTTGTGGTTTTTTTTTAAACCTTTCCCACTGCTTTATCAGCAACCTCAGCTAAGCTGCTCCCTCCCTGTCCCAGTTTCTCTACCACACAACGAGGATCCTGCCTCTCCAGAATTAATCCTAAGTGCTGTAGGGTGCTATTTCCAACCAAGGAGCATAGAAATACCCATACTCCTGTTCCAGTCACTTCTTCCCGCACCGATCCTGATGCTTACAGCTCTCCTTGGAGTCCAGGCTAGGAAAGCCATTGCAGCCCGGTGTGGCGACCGAGATGAGAAGTTCAGTGCAGGGTGTCCTCCAGGGCTGCTTGTTCTCTGCAAGTCACACAGACCACAGGCATTAATCCCCCCTGCTCCAAAACTCCCAGCCCAGCCAGCAACTGGGACATCATGCTGGTACTGCAACAGCTCCCAAGGTTTCCTGGACACTGGCTGCAACTACTAAAGTCTTCTACAGGGAGGATGAAGCAGGAGATCTAGATGCCCTTCCCTATCTGAAGAAGCACTTTCAAGCCCTGAATATTCACTGGCACACATGGGAAATGTTGCCCTGACTCCAAAGGGAGGTGTTAAACCCATCCTGAGATAAGTGTGCCTGCCCATAGCTGTCTCTGACCAGGAGGAACATGGGTCACAGCAGCAGCAGTTCATACCTATAGCCCCATGGCATTAACAGGGAAAGGCTGAAAAACAGAGTGCTTGGCTTTGAGTGAGCCTCATCAAAAGATGGACACCAAGCAGGCTTCAGAGATTGTGGTACCACCAGGATTAGGGGGAAATGCAGAGAGCACAGAACCCCAAAAGGGGCTCAAGGAAAGATTGGTGAAACCTCTGTGTGCAGAAGAGAAATGGCTCCAAGATATTCCTCTGCTCTGAGGTTTCCTCAGTTACAGATGAGTTGGTAGCCAAGGCAACCCTGCAGCCGTGCAAGCTGGCACACGGAGCACCAGAGCTGTTCTCTATGACTGGCAAGGCAGAGGCTCAGCAGGGATGGCCACTCTCAGGTCTGGAAACATGGGAAATAGCCATCTTCCCCCTGCGGATCTTCCTGGGATGAGCACTTCTCAGCACGCCCCTCTCACCTCTATACAAACAGAGATTTTGGTTTTACTGCTGCATCAGAGCAGAGAGTTGACCGCATACCCCAACTTCTGCTTTCATGCCCAAAGCCCAGCAGAATTAGGACATCATCTACAAATCTCCAAAACATTTTCAAACCCTAGCAACCATCCCTCCAGTGTGATATGGTAACAGATGTTCCTAGGATCATCCAACCCGGAGTGGTGATTGCACAAGGAGAGGGAGAAAAATGCTCTGAGAAGTGTACTCTCAGGTCACAACCCATAAATGCTCTCCATGGGTGAGACCTGGCTCTCGGGAGGTGGTGCTACAAAGCTGATCAGCTTGCACAGGTCCACACAGGCAAGAGAGGATGGCACAGAAGGATTTGGAGGACCTTAAACTCATTCTCCTGACATTCCAGCTGATAGACCAGTGCTGCGCTGGCATGCTCTGCAGACAGGTCAGGAGGAGACGCTGATGTCTCCTCAGCTCCCTGCAGCTCAATCAGCATGCTTGTCTGTCCACTTGAACAGAATAGTGGCTTTCTGAAACAGGAAGATAACTGTTTCTGTCATTTATTTTTTCTATTAATAGGAACTATTTCTTTCCATTCAGGGTTTCCACTGCCTGCTATTACCAGTCCCTTGTGGAAAAAGGAAGGCAAAGAGGAAAAAGGCCCTAAAATTAAGCATGCAGAGTGAACTTCACATATAGGAGAGCACACGGAAAACTGTGAGCATACATGGAGCTTGGTCTGGCGATTACAAGGGATTGCTACTAATGATGGGATGGTCAAATTTCCCTCTGACAGAAACGGGAAAATGTGAGTGATTACAGCAGCAAATTTAAGAAACTATGTGGTCTTTGCAACTTGCAAACAGATATTCCTGTTGCTACTTAAAATAATCAGTTTTAAGAAACCAAATAAGCCAAGTGTTTTGAGTGTTTCAAACTCACTTTTGTCACAAGGCACAGGAAATAAAAGCACAGAAGTTTCCAGGGCTGCAACCCCTCTCTGCTTCACTCCATGTGAAGCGCTGGGGAGCAGAGCTACAGCTCCTTCTGCTGCAAGGAGCACTGTGCACACAGAGAGCTGCTGGAAACAGGATGAGCTCAGACTTGGGATAGGTGCTAGGGAAGTTGCAGCACTGGCAGCAGCTCTGTCACAAGTGAGAAAAGGAAGCAAGCTGCAATGCTGCTGAACTGAAGTGTGATCTGGAGGAGATAAAGCTGAGGCAAGAACAACATGACAGAATAACCCCCGAAAGAATCATATGCAAGCTGCTGATCACGGTGCCACACAGGGCTGCATTTGGTTCCACTTTTACTGTTTGGAAAATCACGAGCACAGCAGGCACTCCTCTGCACGTAGCAAAGTGGCACCAGCCACGAGACCACCGCCAACACTTCCCTTAGCCATCAGCCCCGGCTGATCTAAAGAAAGGAGGAGGAAAAAAGCAATACAGGGGATTCCATGCGAGCCGGATGAAATGCTGACATTGCCACATGCCCGGACAGTCCTGGGCAGGCAGTGGTGACACCGCGAGCAGAGCAGGGCACCAACCAACGAGTGGAAGTGGCAACGAGCTGCAACAGCGGAGGTTTGTGCCGCACGGCTGGGTCAGCTCACGCCTTCAGGAGCAGAAGGGCAGCGGAGTTCAGAGCAGAACCTGCCAGCCGGCGAAGCCGAGCTCCTGCCGCACCCCACACACTCAGCCAGAGACCTTTGCTTCACTGCGGCGCGGAGTTTAAAGGTCCCACTGTAAGAAGGCAGAACTCCTCCAGTAGGAAGGCGCAGCCTCTACGGCAACAGCGAGATCAGCTTTGGGGACCGAGGCCCTCCCAGGAGCACGCCCCCACCGCCCCTCACCTGCGGGCCGCGCCGCGGCGAAGATCAGCGCCCGGTACCGCTGGAAGGCCTCGTCCAGCACCACGCAGCCCGGCCCCACGGCGGAGCCGGCGGCGTGCGCGAAGCGGAAGCGGGCGGGGGGCAGCGGGCAGCGGGCGGGGGCCGGCGGGGAGCGCTGCAGCTGCGGCTGCGGCCATAGCGCGGCCGCCGGACCCACCGCGGCCAGGAGCAGCAGCGCACGCACCGCCATGGCAACGGGAGCCATGTCCGCGCGGAGCGGAGCCGGAGGGGAGCGGAGGGGAGGGACGCGGTGCTCCGCCCGCCCCGCGGGGTGCGGCCTCGGGAGCACGCCCGGCCCGGGGACGGATGGGGCTGAGGGCAGAGCCCACGGGAGGAGTAACGGGGAGAGGGTCGGCTTCTGGTCCCGCCTGCCCCAGCGTCATTTGTGGGACTGCCCCTTCGGGGGGAGGGATGGAGGTCGGGGTAGCAGGGAGGTTTTGGGGGAGCTCAGCCCCTACCCAGCTGCACAACCCTCCGCGACCCCGTGGGGCATCGAGGGCTGCCCGTCCCGCTGGGGAAGGCTGAACTGAAACCCAAGGATGGGCACAACGCAGGCAGCAACCTCGGCCGCCCCTGCAACAGCAGGGCCAGGAGGCCAAAGCACGGCGGCCTGCGGCCTGGTGGTCACCGTATAAAAGCGAGGGTCCAGCCTTGGGAAGCCTGGGAGCACGTCTTCGTGGAGCACAGCCCCAAAAGGACACGGCTCCCCGGGCTGGAACTCCAGCAGAGCTCCTGGAGCATGGGCTCGTGAGGAAGGCCCAAGTGGAGCTTACTGGGGGCCCATGGGAGCAGTGGGCGCCCTGACGAGGAGTGCTGTGGCTTGCAGCGAATCCTCATTTCAGTTTGTGTTGGTTGGCTGTTCCCCAGACTTATGTAAAATGTTATGATCACAGCCCGTGGTCAAAATATTCCAGCCTTTCTGTGTGTTCTGTTGTTGCTGCTATTTTAGGGGCCCTGATGTCTCTGGGGGATGACTCAGAGGTTTGTTCCTAGCTGGCCAGCATTAATCCAGACTAACAGTCTGAGTCAGGAGCACATCTTTACGTTAGGAAGCCGCCGGCTGATGCCCATGTTCCTGCAGTCACCCCATGCCCTGTTCAGGCAGAAAGCCAAGCGGCACGGAGCTGTGCTCTCCACCAGGGCTGTGCTGGATTACCTGCTTTCTGCATGAGGCAGAGCTAGGAATTGGTTACTCTGCTGTAAACTGTGATGAAGTTGTCATGCTTTGGGTCTTTCTGGTTTGTCCACCTTTGTGGTCTTCGGCCTTTTTTTTATGGATAAATCCATCTATTATGCCACCTAAATCCCTATAACGCTGGCTGCATCTGCATTTAATCAAGAGGATGTTTTGCACACAGATTCCTCTGCTGGTGGGAAGCATGCGAGCCTGTGAAAAGG
Organism: Odontophorus gujanensis; assembly: GCA_013399175.1. Lineage (NCBI taxonomy): Eukaryota > Metazoa > Chordata > Aves > Galliformes > Odontophoridae > Odontophorus > Odontophorus gujanensis. Next base: position 5,752 of record VXAB01013130.1, on the reverse strand, counting down.
GAGCAGAGGAGGCTGTCCCATGGCAGCAGTCCACCCCGACACCTGCTCGGGTCCTGCTGAGCGTGAGCACGTGCCTCAGTGTTCTGCAGGGCTGAGTCCAACCCGTGCTGCCTGCCATTACATCTAGCTGCCTCGCTGTCTGGGATCAGTTTGCTACACGTGATCATGGAAACCTTCCCAGGGCTTTCCTGTTTGTTTTGCTCTTTGAGCCAAACGTTATCTAAGTGCTCTGGATGAAGGCAGCTCCCAGGTCAATGGGCCTGCGGTTGCAAGAGGGCTGTGGAGGACGCAGACCATCTTCTGGAGCGCCTTGCAACTACCTGCAGATTTCCAGCCTGAATTGTTGAGGACTCAGAATCTTTCGAGGCCAACTTACTTTCTCCACTTAAGTTATTCATCTCCTCTGGTGAAATAATGATGGGGTTTGTGAGGAGAAACATTTCAACAAATGTGAACTTAAAAGCAGAGTCTTTTGTGACTCTGCCTGTCTTTTTGCCCTCAAAGTGCTTGAGGGCAAGATGTGTTAATCAATCTGAAGGGTTTGGGTTCCAGACTAAGTGCCACAGAGCTCAGCCAGGTGGTATTTGCACTACTGGTACTATTTGCAAAGCCTTTTTCCTCTGGATTACCTCCAGCTTGCACAAACTGCTATGATCTGACAGACATCTCAGACCATGCTGATGGTGCAGGTCTTCAATGCGTGTGCAGGCAGCCAAAATCAGCCCCCAGGGAGGAGAGCCGAAGCTGGGACAGAGAAATCTCCTGGATTTCCCTTCTTCCACTGCAGCAGCTCCACAGGTCTCAGGTGACAGGGCAGGTATTTTATTTTTTTTTTTGCCCCCAGGGATATCTACCCAGCCTGTGTGGGTCAGGGAGCAATGGAGCAGGATGGAGGCAGGGGCACGGACACTTTTGTAGCACTTTGGTACAGCAAACGGGCTGCTTGTGTCAGGGCCATGAGGCTGCATGGGGGATCCTTTAAATGTCGGGCTCTGCACAGTGCTGTCAGAGAGAATGGAGACTGCTGTGAGTTACCGTGGAGGCTCAGTATTGGTGGCTGCTGTCCCTGGCTGCTCTCAGTCACGCCTTTGGGTCTGAGCAATCAGCTGGACTAGAGTCAATCAAGCATCTGTAGATGTGCAGGGAAGAATTCCTCTGTCTGGAAGTGTCTGAGCGTGCAGGGAGGCCCTGCTCCCATAAATCCCTTAAGCATGTGCTTAACTTCATGGAGCAAGGTGATTGCAGTGCAGTATTTTATTCTTGTCAGCTTCAGCATTAATAGTGACTAGAACCACTTGTGTAATTAAGCTCTTGCAAGAATAAAATGAAAAAGCACCAGGTGCCTATGGAGATATAAATCATTTTTCAGATCAAGTAGAACGGCAGTTTTCAACTTTCCTCGGTAGTTGGAGTCTTAAAATTCCCTGAGGCAGAGCAGGTCCCCTTGTGATGAACTGAAGCAGCAGCCAAGCTTCTGGTGGGTACATCTCACAGAGAAGCTACAGGGAGAAGGTGGGAACCCAGGGTTCCACACTGAACCACTGGGTCAGAAACTCAGCAACTTTAGCAAAGAGCAGGGCTAACATGTCATACCAGTGAGCACTTTTAATTGTATGTGTTGGTGTTTAAAGGTTTTGTCACTAACACAAACTGACGCGTGCAGCTCTGAGCATAACCAGCAAAACTATCAGTAATCAACAAAGTGCTGATTGGTATCGTGCTGAGGAAAAAGGTGAGGCTGGGACCGTGGGAGAGCCACATCTCTATGTCTGTGGGATGGCATTCTTCACTGCACAGGGAAGATCCCATCACCGATTATAAATGTTTATCACTGGAATTGGTTGTAAAAAGGGAATCAGTTGAGTTTAAAGGCAGTAATTGTCTGAAATCAACCCTGTGCTGGGTAGGAGGAGGGAGACAGCAAGAGCACATCTGCTGCGGGTGTAAGGGGAGCTGCTGTGGCTGACAGTCCTCGCAAAGAGAAGATGAAGTTTGTTAAAGCCTAGAGATTAACTGACACACTGTGAGCCAGAATTCAACCTGCCTTCCTTGATATATATATATATATATATATACACCAAGAAAATTTACATGTATTTCTAAATAAATCTGTTCTGTGATGTAATGAGATTGACCGTGTACGATGTTCAGGTGAAAAGTGACGCCGCCAGATGCCCCGGGGACAGCGAGGCAGTGCTCCTGACACCGCGCATCGCTGCCTAGGGCTCCAGGTAGCTTCAGCTTAAGCGACAATGATTGTACCCCGAAGAACTGCGCAAAGCAGAATTGGCGTAGGGCAGCGAGTAGGCGGCTCCGACCTCTGCAGCGTCAGCAGGGGCCAGGAGAGGGCAGCGAGGAGGCGCTGAGGTTCGGGGCACGCCGGTGCGTCCGGCGGGGATGTCCGGGCGCTTCGGGGTTACGAACGCGGGGTGCAGGACGCTCCGTAGCAACCGGAGGAAAAAAACAGTTTATGACACTTGGGTAACCCCGTCCCCGAGAGAAAGGTCATCTCTGGCAAAGAGTTGGACCCGCATTCAAGCGTGGCCCCAAGGAAGTTGCAGAGATCTGATAAAGCAAAATCCTACCACGCGGACACCTTTCTCAGCTCCTTGGGATTCAGATACCTGCTCACACGTTGGTGAGGACCCATGCCACCAGCTGGGTAGGACACAGAGCCTCTGGGGGTGACACACACCCCGCAACACTGCTCTGTGACCCTTCCCTGCCAGGACACGGGCAGAGCTGGGCAGCCAGCCACCGCCTGGCACGGAGGGTCCTGGAGACACGTACTGGGAGAGGATGTGAGATAACCAACCAATCCACTGTCACTGGACACGTGAGATGGCACCAGCCTGGCAAACGTCCAGTTGGTAAGTCTGGAGCTAAACAAAGCTGGTGCTATTTATATTTATGTAGGACAGGATGATTAATGCCCAGGCCTTTGCCATTGGAAATAAGTAGGATAATTAGGGAGCTGACTTTGTTTACTAGTAGCATGGCATAAGGGAATGTATATGCCCAGCCCAGATATCTCCCCAGCCCATGCCGCACCCACATGTGCCACTGGGATGCAATCCTGACCTGGCCATGTCAGGGCAGGGCAGTGCTCGGGGCCAGCAGGCCACCCAGTGTGATGCTTTTGGATGGGACGCTGGGCTTTGGCAGGGTCCCCAAAAGCAGGTGTTGCCTCTCTGCCTCCCTGGTGCTGAGCAGCTGTCATTTTGCACTGCCAAGTACCCTCCTCTTCCCCTGGGTGCTCACATGTTCTAGGGAGAGAACAGAGCCTTGGTGTAAGAGGTGTTTGCAGGGGGTTGCACAAATGTCTGGGGAGGACAGCAGGCAGTGAACTCATTGGGAGCAACCATAATGATACAAAACACACAGGGCTGATTTTTGGCACTGCTTGTGTATCTGAAGCTGCAGACTGGTACCCAGAAAGGTTTCCAGAGAGATCCTCCAGGAAATCAAATACCTAATCTGCTTGGATCCCCAAGGACAACTACCTGCGTCACCCTGAGCTGAAGTCCCTGGCACTGTGGCTAGCATTATGCTTTATGTGCTCCAGCAGAAAATAAACACCCGTTTTCTGCATGTGACACTGACTGTTCCACGAGGTATTTATTGTTTGTGCTGTATGAAGATGGCGGAAGCACGAGCAGGAAGCGGGATCCTTCTGTGCCAGGTGCTGCACAAAGCACTGCGCTGACTCCTGCCCAAAAGAGCTGATGAAACTCATCACGCCTACACTGCATATTGTGAGGCTGAGTATCCTCCACCCTCAGGGCACGGGTCATTTTCCTCCAGGCAAAGTGGGTGAATAATGTTACCACATCAGAATGACCTGTGTCACACAGGTAGAAACGATTCCCCAGGGCAAGAGGAAGCAGAAGATTATTGCTGTGGTGGGCAGAACGGCCCTGGAGTCCTCCCAGGGCTGCACAGTCTCCTCACATCCGCAGTGAATAGCAGTGGAGGATATGGGATCAGCTGGCTCTCCTCTGGGCCAGTCTGCAGCCTGTTACCAAGCCAACCAGAGTCCCTTGCACTCCCCAAACGGCTGCACACAATAAGCCCAGCTCGCCTCCCCCATCCCTCAGCTGTATCAGGCTGAGCACATCTGATACTGGAAACAGAGAGGTCTGGAGAAAACTCACAGGTTGTGGGCAAGCTGAATGGTCAGGGTGCCACACGATGTGAAGGATGCTCAGCGCAGGCAGCATCCTAGTGTCCTGGGACCCCACCTGGGTGTCTCTCCCTACCCTGTGAGTGTCCAAGAGACAAGACCTGGAAGGTATGAGGCCACCTGGCAGCAGCAGTCCTATGTCCCTGACCTGCCCAGAGCACTCTCAAACACCATTTGGTCTTTGCAAAAGGTCTGTTTGTGACCACGTGACAAAGGCACTAGTGCATACTGTGCCCCCACTGCAAAATGCCAGATTAAATAATAAACAGTGACAGGGCACTATGTGAAGCTGCCTCTTTTTATAGTACCTACCCTGTGAGATTTTTTTTGGGGGGGGTTATGCAGCTCACTGGAGAAAGGCAATCCAGCCCAGCACAACTGTGAAAAACTGGGTATTTTTATCTCTGCTGACCAGACGGAGCACAGAGATACCACCTGGCACGGCTGGGGTCACACAAGGCTTCATGGCTGGGTACCAGGGAAAAACTAATGGCAAAAACACTGCCTCTCCCTGCACCCACAGGGAGATGTTGCTGATCAGCATTTGAACAGCGTCTGCTGCTGTGTGGTCTTTCCCAAAGGCAGAATTACCTGCATGGCCCACGCCAAGTTAGTTTTCTTTGGAAGGTATGTGTGGATCCTTGGACTACACTGCCTTTGTGCAGAAACCCACTGCTTGCAGTCCTGTTGCCCAAGCTCTTCCTGAGACACTGGAATGGCCCTCTGAAACACAGAGACAGATGGGTCTGGTAGAGCCTGCTTGAGAAGGGTGCCTGCCAGCTGCATGGGCAGGGCAAAGCGCTGCACATCTGCTCTGCTACTGGCACCTCTCTGAGCCTATTTTCCCTCATGTTTGCCTCACATCTTCCTTATGCTTCCCTTTCATTTCCTCACATTCCCTTACCATTTCCCCCACTCTTTCCCATCGCGTTCCACTCACATTTCTTTCCTTCACGCCTCCTTTTCATTCCCCTCACGTTTTTATCGTTGCCCTAAATCTTTCCTGTCGTTTCCTTCCCATTTCTGCTATTCCCCATGTCTTTACTTCTCATTTCTCTATTTCCACATATTATCTCCTATATTTCCCTGTCATTTCCCTCACTGCTTTCCTTCACGTTCCTCTCGTATTTATTTCCCACTATATCTAATAACTTAATGTTTAATAATTTATGTCCCAGCTGCACTGCTTTTCCCCCTCGCCTCCTTTTCACTTCTTCACATGTTCCTCCTATTTGCCTAATTCCTTCAGCCTTCCCTCACGTTTTCTTGCGTTTCCTCACACCTCAGACTTCCACCACTCCCCTCACATTTCCCTTCCCATTTCTTTCCCTCTCGTTTCCCTCGATCCGCATATTTTCTTTCACGTTTCCCTCGCATTTCTTTCCGCCTAACGCCACACTCAACATGGCGGCGCGCCACAACCAAGATGGCGGCGGCGAGCGGGAAGAGGCGAGTGGGGCGGTGCGCGCTCAAGATGGCGCCCGGCGGGGCTAAGGGAGATGGCGGCCGCCGCGCACGCGCGGCGCGTCACGCCGCAGTACGTCACAGTCCGTGCCGTGACGTGCCGTG
>VXAB01013126.1:8191-76712 GCA_013399175.1 Odontophorus gujanensis | reverse complement strand
ATCAAATCCGGGAGTCTTCTAGCATGCGCCAACCAAGCCCATGTTGCTGAATGAGCAATGTTTCTGCTCCTGGTTTTCAGCATAAGAGTAATTAGATGAGAAGATCTTCCCTCTCCTGCATTCGGAGAGAAGTTTTGCTTGTGGGAGGGCTGGTGTAAGTGACAAGTGCAGTGGCAGTTTGGGGAATCTCAGAAGAGGGAAGAAAAGAGAGAGTTATCTTCTTGTAACTTATCTAAAGAAGTTTTGTATAATCTTTATCAAGCACAAGAGGAGCGATCCCTCTGCTAGACAAGATGTTCCTTAACACTCTGTGTTATCTTTCTAATTAAGAGCTATTAAATATGCTTCAGGACAAATAAATAACCACTTATCGCACCAGTGGTATAAAAAGAATTCCTATCCAGGTATAACACTATGGCAACTGCTTTTGTAAGATACTCTCTGACATCCTGGCAGAGCAGCTCCTGTTTAACAATGCTAATGCAGGAAGATGAGAATAAAGGAGGCAAAAAGCAACTGAGTGATATCACCACTCATAGTTCAATTGTTCTGATGAATTCTGCCCTCATGTGTTGTATGAACTTATCATGTGTAGACAAACTCTATCTCCTGGTAACAATGAGTCTGCACAGGGAAAAGTCTATTATCATATTGAAAATAAAGGAACTAGAGTGGAATCCAAGGCAGTAAATAGATGAATATGCAGAAAGACATTTGGTTCTATAGGAAACAGGGCTGCAGAACATGCCTTCCATATCTGTTGTGACACTATTTATTCTGTACTTTTAATATGAGATCAAAACGACCTACCGTAAGAGCAGTGGTAAAAAATGCAGCTCGGCTGTAAATGTTCCTCCTGTTTAATTAATTATTTTCTTATCATTTCTGAAATCGTGATCCTTCCAGCAGGCTTTAGAAATGATTTTCTTTATTATATAAAGTTCCTTGAATCCACACTGCTACCAAACAGATACTACTCATCAGTACAGGTTCTGGTGGGGTTTAGTGTGTGTGAATCTCTGAGAAAGGCCACAAAAGAGGATTTTGCTCTTCCTGGATAATTTAGTTGAAAGCAGCAGGAACTGGTGTCAACATATTACACACATTTCATGCAACAGTCTCCATATCAGACACCTGTTGAGAAAGTTAGAATCCTAGAATCATAAATATTGGAAAAGACCTCTAAGATCCCCACTGACCACGTCCCTCAGTGCCACATCCCCATATTTCCTGAACACCTCCAGGGATGGTGACCCAACCACCTCCCTGGGCAGCTGTGCCACTGCATCACTGCTCCTTACGAGAAGACACAAATTCAAGATGCATTGAGCCAGACGTGAAGCTTTCAATTGCTTTCGTTGAATGGTTAGGATAATCATTGCTAACAGTTTTATTTTGTTTTATTATTTGCACTGTGGGAAGCCAAATCTGGAACTTCCATTCTGCCTTTTCTTAGCTGAGAAGCTCATCTCTTTTGTTTCTATACCATCACACTTTCATTTTGGATTGCATGTTCAGAAATAGAAGACATCCCCTCTCTGTCCAAAATCTGACTTATTTAATTAATGGAAACCAGATCCTACCAAGTGAACCAAATCCCAATCTATATTTTTCCATTGAATTTTAGCTTCCTTTAAAGACTTCTGAATGGATCACAGAGGCAGGCTGGGAGACTGCACTGTGAGTGGAGAACGCATTACACATCACTCCTGTCTTTGAATACCTTTGAAGACCCACAGAAGGGCTAAACTGTCCCTGAGCAAAGAGGAATGAGGAAAGAAATAAAATGAATTCATTTGTTAAATCAAAATAAATGAAGCAGTGAAAAATAATGGTCCCATCTGCACCTACCACTGGTTCAGGGTCAGCTCTGCTAAAGAGAAGTGCACTGCCAAAATCTCGAAAGAAAAATGGAACAGAATGCTGACCATATTCCTCACTATACACAGTCCGTTGAAAATAAAGATAAATAAATAATATTAAAAATAAATAATAACATTTCACACTTTTGCAATGCTGTGCATCTTCAACACTTTCCACAAATAGAACTTAATCAGTGAGAGTGGAACTTATTTTTCCAAGGTATTTCCTACTCTGTTTCCACTTTTCTTTTATACATTATCATCATATTAACTGACCAAGACAGAGTTCTTCCTGATGTAACATCACTGACATCAGCAGAATTATGCCTAGGATCAATCTGGCCCAGCTTATTACTTTTTTAATAGATGATAAGAGCATTATAATGGTGTTCCACTTCAGTTGGAACAAAGAATTTTCACAGCATTCAGCACACATAATGACATGATTAAATCCTGTATCACTTCCAGGAAACCTAAAACACTATAATTATAAAACAGAAAGACAAAAAAAAAAAAAGTAAACAACATGCAGTGGTGGTATATTTGATATTGTAAACTTTATGTTTAGTGCATAGTACCTGTCACCTTTCCAGAATGAATTAAGAAATGTTATAGCCATTACGAACTCCTGAGTAACACACACAAGAGAATTTAAACCACGACTTCCATTTGGGGAGGAAAATATTCCCTCACAGCAGCAAACCTAATAGCTGACGGCTAAGATGAACATATTTCAGAAAGACAAACAAGTCCTAATTTAAAGCTTCTCAGTGAAAGGCAAAATTTTACCTCTTCTTGGAATCTCTCCTAACCTTTATAATTAAGGAGATGCATCTTAGTCAAGGCTGCCAGCTGTAATGCATGTTCTACTGATTCATGCATTGAGCTGCATGAGTATCTGCAAGCAGCTGGAAGCATCCCTCTGCCTGCAGAAAAAATGAACCCAAAGGGAGGCACAACAGGGGTGGCAGAAGTGTTATAATGGGGTCAAGAAGAGCTCAGCGATGCCCATGGTGAGGCAGTCCTTTTGCCCAAGCAGCTCTATCAGTGAGCACCAAGAGATTCCTACCATGCATATCCGCTCCCAGTAGCTTTCCACTTGGGCTGAAAAACTTCTGCCATCCCCTTCCCAACAAGAAGGAATGTCACAGGCTGCATTATGCTGCATAATGGCCCCAAGTTATGCCAGGGAAGGTTCAGGTTTGATACTAGGAAAAATTTCTCCTCAAAAGAGTGTTCATACTCTGGAACAGGCTGCCTGGGGAGGGGGTGGGGTCATCATCCCTGGAGGTGTTCAATAACCATGGGGATGTGGCACTGAGGGATGTGGGCAGTGGGGATGGCAGGGGTGGGCTGGGGTTGGGTTTGGGGACCTCAGTGGTCTTTTCCAACCTGAATGATTCTATGCTCCAGTTTAAACTGACACTGAAGGACAGAACAATTGAAAATGTGTTCCATGTGCTTACCTTGCTACTCAAAAGCAGGCAGTAGCAAATCAGGGGCATGTTCGTACTGGTGTGCTGAGATTAAAATTATCTCATTATTTCCTTTGATTTCTCCAACTGTCTGCAGCAATCTGCTGTCTTTTCTCTTGGTAAGCTTTGGGGAAAAATGACTTTTTTCTCTGTGCTTTACCCAGCAAGGTCATAGTCTGTGCCAAGTCTAGGATTCAAAACATTAGTGACAGATTTTTAATATTTTTCCTCCACTGCAGCACTATAATAGCAGAAAGTAAACTGTACAGAATTTATGGAAATGTGACATTCGAACACGATCACTCAAAGGCATTTCAGCTACAATTAACATTCTTCACTGCTTGTGAAGAAAATAAAAATAGTTTCTAATCAAATCACTTCACCGAATAAACTGGATAAAGCCAAACAGGGAACTAGTCGACAAAAAATAAGGTTAGTCACTTCATTTTCTTCTGGATGGATTTGATCTGTGCCCTAGCATTGTGGGCACACATGTATGCAAGCACTGTCACTGTGTATTTTGCTCTCAGTAATAGGTACTGAAGTGTCTCCAGGCACGCACCACTTGCAGAGGTGAAGGAATAAAGCTGATCATTCCTCCTTGCTTCTTTGCAGCCACAAAACTCCTAGGAACCCTGCAGTGAAAGTCACTGGGTATAAAGGGTGGCCACTAGAGACAACACACTTCCAAACAAAGTAGGGCAGTTCAAAGAGTCCACTGATTTTCTCAGTGTGAACTGTTCACTAGTCATTATAAAAAGCCTAGGATTACTCTCTGGCCTTAAGGCCAACTGCACAATGACTCACAACTAAAGAATGACAACAGAGTTGTGAAGGGTCAGCTGAGGGAACTGGGATGGTTCAGTGTGGAGAAACGAAGGTCAAGGGAGACCTCATTGCCCCCTCCAGCTCCCTGAATGTAGGCTGTGGTGAGGTGGAGCCTGACCTGACCTCTTCTCCCAGGCAACAGCAATTGGACAAGAAGAGATGGCCACCAGTTGTGCCATCTCTGGATATTAGGAAATATTTCTTCTCAGAAAGAGCAGTGATGCAGTGGCACAGCTGCACAGGGAGGTGGTGGGGTCACCGTCCCTGGGGGTGTTTCAGAACCGTGGGGATGTGGCACTGAGGGAGGTGGTCAGTGGGCACGGTGGGGTGGGCTGGGGTTGGGCTTGAGATCTTAGAGGTCTTTTCCAACCTGAATGATTCTATGATTCTAAACATTTTATGTTCCAAAAATCACAAAATCCACGCTGCTCACTGGATTTGGACACCTGTACCACATTAACCATCAGCAGTGCCCAGGAACTGTCTGGGAGAGGCTCCTGGCCTGACTCGGAGCATAGCAAGCACTGCCAAGGCAATGTCAAACTGATGCCCAGATCTGTGCCCTGTTCTATCTGCTGACATAAATAGAGCCTCTGCGTAGCTATGACAGCTCTTCTAGGGATGTCACTAGTCCTGACAACAAAGAAGATGTCTCTAGAAGCTAAAGAGGAGAGACCCTTCCAGGGGACTTCACCCTGTTGATGTTTTTAAGAGCATCCACAGCACCAAGTGGGTTGGCTCTATCTGCCGCAGGCAGCTGCTGCCTCTTTTGAAGTACAGGTTTAAGGGCAGATACCTCAGATGGGCCACTTTGTCCATATCAACAGGCTGAAGAGATTTCATTGATGTGGAAATGAGGTGTGCTCTCAGTCCTGCTGGTGGTCACAGTTCACCTACAATTTGAATCCCGTGTGGATGAATGCCAGTGAATGCTGTAACTGCTGGGTAGGAAGGAACACCTCCTTTCAGCAGGGAAGCTGATACCGTGTGATATGCAACCACCAAGAAAATTCTCCTCCCTTGGTGTCAAAGTGAAAGCCTCCGAAGATGCATTACAGAAGTCTTTCAGAGCAGGAACTGCTCAGAAAAAAAATAAAATTAAAAATAAACTAATGATTTCAGATCCCCTCAGAAGGATCTGCTGTTTGTTTTTTCCCCATCACCATGTTTTTCCCCATTTCCCAACTTCCCTGTTGCTTTGTGTGCTGCTGATAGGACAGAAATACAGTATGTTTCTATGGAATAATCACTACTGTGGCAGAGGGTTAATAAAGCAACGATGTCCTTTTACTCACAAATCTTCCTTCCCAGACATATTGATATGGCCAAGAACCAGCCTCTAGCAAAATCTTGTCTAACAATAGCAAGTTCATTTCAAAACTTCCTGAACTGGTTCAGCTCTAGAGTCAATAAATCCACAAGTTTCCCTCTATTTGTGAATGCCAAAAATAAAATCACACTAAATGGTCAGATAAATTAATACAGCAATCATTAAATTGATGTCATCTTCATCCAGCTGGAAGCTGAGGGGGTATATGAAGAAAGAACTCATTCCAGCTTGTGCTGAATGAGACTGTTAGACTACATGGATCCTTGGTGTGAAGCAATGCAGGAAATATATTTCAACTCATCAAATACTTCCACTCATTTTCTCCTGTTTGTTTGGTTCCTGAGTGGGGTCCCAAATAAACCTATAAGTAACCTAGTTAGTAAAGCACGGCCAACATATTTCATTGAACAAATCCCAGATCCGCAGGTGAAAAACAAGAGCTCCCTCCTGCCCTGGCTGTAAGAGCAGACAGCAAGACACAGCTTCTGTAAACTGTTCTTGAAGTCAATGAAAGAAAAGCACAAGGAGCCTGCTTACCAGATGCTTCTGTCAGAAGTATCTCGAGTGGCTCATGCACTGCCCATCGACCTCTGGTGGTAAAAAATCTCTGCTGCAGTTTTAAATAGATCTGAGTCATGCTACTAATCTATGGTGACAGCTCTTGCACCCTACTACAATGAGGAAGTTTCCTACCAAAGTAAAAGGCAGATTTCCCATCACTTTGGGTCTTCAAATCAAAATTGCATGATGGCCATTTCATAAGTCTAAGCTTTGTAGATCACTGCTGCAACTACAGCAGTAATTAGGGCATCCAAGCAGACAACAGACTTCTTGGCCTCTTACAGAGAACACCTCCTTGCTGTGTAAAGTTATAATTCCTAGCTAAGTTTTGAGCCTTTTCCTCCCAGAATGCACACAGGAGCTTGACCAAGTAAATAAACAACTTTTTATTTTTATTTTTCCATTTAATGGAATAGTGTAGAGTTCTGTAAAGTAGGGAGTTGTCCTTTTCAAAATAAAATCTTCCAATGGCCAAGGTGCCATTGTAAAACAGTCCCATTTTTTTTTTAATCCATCCTTAAAATTTAGGAGCGATTTAGGAAAAAAAAAAAAGTCAGTGTTCTACTTGGTATCAATTTCTTAATTTCTTTTATTCCTCTACTGAACAAAAGTAATCAGGAGAAAAAAAGAAAAAAATAGCTATAATTGAGCCAAGTGTTATTTTCACTTAATTTTTATTACGTGCTTAGCTAACTTCAAAAAAAGGAAGAGTTACTTTAGTGTCTGTCTTCTCTTTCTAAGCCTCTCTAAATAAGTAATACACTGCCTACTACTGTGTGTCATACTCCCAAAGGGATTTGAATGTTTTTTCTTCTTTTTTGTGAGTAATGCTGTGAACTCACCTACAGTCTGGCTTTCTCCTTGAAATCACAGAATCATCTAGATAGGAAAAGACCTTTGAAATCACCAAGTCTGATGTTCTCCAAGCATGCTTTACCCTGATATTACAGCCCCAAAGGCCCTGCCTCTCCTCTCACCAGACCAAATTACTGTCTCACCCTGAAAAATTCATGTGAGAGCACACAACCATAATTCTGCTTATTATAAACTTAGATATAATAATCCTCTTGGGCATAGCTGAGCACAAAGAAGAAAGCTAAAGTTTTGTGATCAGATTTTTTTTTTTCATCATTCAACAAGACGTAAGATCTATGCAGGTCACATGTATTCAAAATCTTAACCACCAAAGTTAGACAAAATTGCATTTGCATGCTAGCATAGAAGAAGACATTCCATTAATGGAGTAAGCCAAAGTACATTACGTTTACACACGGTCATTTCAGTACAGCCCCAAATTCAGGAAAAACATTCTCCAAAATATCCATGTTACCTCAATGGCATTTTAGACATGTACCACTAAATGAAGACTTCAGTTTGGGGAAGGCACACTAAGAGTGGTGAAATACAATAAGTGGACCACACTAGACAAGAAATACAGGGAGAATACAAATGCTTTCTACCACCTGCTTTACTCTCAGGTCAGTGCTCTCCCAGCAGCTATAGGTCCTCCCAGGTTTCTTCAATCTCCCGTCTCTGCTCACACAATATCCTCTTGCCTGCTTTTTTTTGCCTCTTCCTTTTCATTTGCAGTCTCACTTTATGCATGATACCTCAGTATTACATATCACAAATGGTTTTCATGCATCGGAGTACCCACAGGTAACCTGAGCAGAGTTACAGTTATCTGTACTTCTGGGAGAAAACCACCATCATGTTTCCACGCCTAAAATGAGGAGTACCTTCTGTTTTCAGGCACAGTGACAAGGTGAAAACCATGGTCTAAACAGGCGTGGAGTCTTTTCTGGAAATGAAGCTCCTTTGGGAGCTTGGTGTAGGCTGCAGGTCAGATTTTGTCTTCAACTTCTTTGGTAATGGGTCTTTCAACCTCTGTGGCTATCACATTTTCATCTTATATATATATATCTTTAATAAAACCAGGAGATGAGAAAGACAGGAACAACACATCTCAGTGGAATAGAATTCAAATAAAGTTGTTAATAATAAATAATGTATTTAGTTTTATACTGCTGCTACTACCTAAGCCTGTGATTATGGGCAATGCTGAGATAAATAGATAAAACAACAGAATATCAGAGAGGCATTAGGATTTTAAATTTGCCACAAGGCACAAGCAGGTACCTAAATAATAAATATCAGTTTAATTTCTTCAAGCCTGAATCTGCCATGATATTAGCCCTCAGAAGTCAAATTCTGAAACAGGAATGTTAACTTAACCTTGATTAAAGATGTAGCAGAAATCCCTGAGCACAGTGGCCACCATCCCTTGTGGACAGACAGCTTATTGTTTTTCAGACAATGGCTGGTAAAAAGTACTCATTCTGCCTTTCATTTTTAAATGATGAATCCACAGAATGTATTTCTGCACCCTGGCATACTAAGGCATAATGAGTTAATACGAAACTCTTCTATTGAAAAAGAACATGTCAGTCATGTCAACAGCATCAATTTTCTAGGTAGAACTTCAATACAGCAGGTAACAGAAATTCAATGCATCTGTTATATTTCTTGTTGCCAAGGCTTTAACTTTGCAGCAGCATCTGCTATCACCTTTCCAAGTGAAGTGAAATTGGTGCATTCATTTTATTTCATGACTTAGCAACTGTGATGAGGACGAATTACAGATTACAGGGTTATACAAAGGTTTTCTCTGCACATATAGGAAGATCCAAGGACTATAGTTTCATGATTATAGACACAACTTTTTCTAACTGTGACCCAGTTATTAAAAATTATATTTTTTCTACTATATCCTGTTTTTCAGTTGCTGTTAAAAAATATTGCACATGTCCACAGTGCATGGCAATATTTTTGATCTGTTTGGTGTTTTGTCCTTTGATTGGCTGACCTTCCCTTCCTTTCTGTTGGGTGAACTAGGCAAAGAAAAACTACAGGTGAGAAATAGAGCAACTGGGCAACCATCTCAAGGTACACTGCACAGACCGAGGACATGATGAACACTGATATTCTTTGCAGAATCTATAAGTCATTAAAATTCTATATTTTGATCTTACACACACACACACACACTCACAAAGAACAGATAAAGGCACAACAGGCATCTATTTTCTTGATAGATAATTAATACTAAAAGAAAATTTCCTGATCCATTCTCATTACTGCTTGGAAGTTTTAATCTTGTGGACTTCATTCATGAAAACCTTCAGATCCCTTTACAAGCTACAGAAAGTGAATATTAGTAGTTTATATATTTAAGCACTTGCAAAAGTCAGACCCATTTCAGAATGGTGTTGTGAAGTCTAAATTAAGGGCTTTTCAAGTAAGGTGGTGTCTCAATATACTGACTGCTGTTCATCTGTATCATGGAAAGAACGAGAAATGTTGAGACAGAAGGAAGTATCTCCCCATACTGCATTTTCTTTATATTGCTATAGTAACTTGTGCAAATGCTAGAAAGACTCTCTGTTGCTGGTTTCTCTCTTTAGCAATGATGTTAATGCACAGGATGTCAAAAAAAAGGTCTATGACATGGAGTCAAGCCCCCTCTGTGTATTTTCTTTCTCAAAGCAAAGACGTGCCAACTATCATCTACCATAGATCCTAGTGCTGGTCTTGCCCTCATTCATGCAGAGCTCAGACAAAGGAGAGAGGGAAGTAGTTTTGTAAATCACCAGCTGACCAAGGGGTAGGAGGTAACAGGGCAAGAAATTAGCTCTGCCTTTCTCCACTCTCTTCCATTAACCATTCAGAAGTCTCCCAGCTGACCTCTGGAAGCCCAAATGCCTTAAAGAAAACTGAAACTCCTACATACTAGAATCAGTCAAAAGACTAATTGGTATGCAAAAGGCAGTATTATCCATCAGAAAAAAATAATGTGGGCTTGCTGCATACAAAATGTAAAACAACTTCACATCAAGTATTTTATGTAACTCAAAAGAGGAACTAATTCCACATGACGCACTTTTATATTACATTGTTAATTATTAAGACTTGTGATCCGTATACAAGAGAATATGCTTCAGAAAGTTATTGAGAATTGACAAGATTATAAATGGGTTTAACTAAACAAATACACTGTTATGTTCACTAAGCCCTGTAACAAATAAAGGATAATAAACAGGCACATTCATCTATTTTTCTTCTATTACAGCCACTGAAGACAAACAAAGAGGAACAACAAAAGAAAACAAAATGACCTGCTTACATGTTAACAGCCTGGACCATAATACTGTAAACTGTTCTGTTCTTAAGAAAATCATCCTTAGCTTCAGATTTTATATGGTAATTGTACATCAGCAGTTTATGAATAACAACAGTCGAGTTTTTCCCTTCTGATTTCAGAGCCACTTGAGCTATGCAGATCTCAAAAAGCTTATGAATATACAGATAAACACAGAAGTGTTCTGAACATCTGTAAGCAAAACACAAAAGCGCATTTCATAGCAAATGCCAAAATTGTTATTCGGTGTATTTACGTATTAGCCTAATGCACCTAAAATAGCTGAAAATCCTTCACCCTGTCCAGAATGCCCCTTCAGATTTTCCTCTCCATGGTCATGACCATAAAATGTAAAAATGACTTTTTAGCACTGTATTTATAAGCTACAAAATAACTCAATTATCTCTTAAACATCAATTTAACAAGGCAATGCCACATCATCTGATTGGAGAATCTTCAAATTATCTACCTGGCACCTGAACAGAATGACTGCGAGCTGAACTATGACATTCCTACCACCCCAACAGAGTTAGATTTGACTGCTCTTCAAGGTCTGTGAAGTTAGGGGTTTGCTCTTACAGACTTGACTTTCCATGAGACACCAACAGGGATGCTTATACTGAAGAAATGGTGCCCCCATCGCAGCTTAACATCAGATCTGCAATCATTTTGCTTCCCAGTGAAGCCCAACAGATGGCAGAAGATTGGGACACCCCTGGTACAGAAAGCAGATCTGCATTCACCTGAAGCAACATAACACTTTCTTTCCAGAATGTATACTTAAACCAGGAAGAAAACAAAGAAACATTAAGCTTTTTCTTGTTTCACATGGAATATAATTACTTATGACTATGAGACCTAGTGCGAATGTGAAGTAGTGTATCAAACCACAGTCAATAGGCTCAGAGTCTCCATCTCAGTGATTCCTAAATTTACAGGCATTTATATGCTAATATTAGTGCCATGTTAGTATAGACTTTCAGATCAATTACATTTAAGGCAGTGCTCTCCACACAGGACTCCAACTAGGATGTTATTTAAGACAAATATGGAACATCCTAAATTCACAAGAAATCAAAAACCTCCAAAGGCTCTAGGAGCCCAAGGACATAGAAAATACTCTTGCTAAGACAGAAAGCAAGAACTTTTTCCTGGGCAGTGTAAGAAGGATCAGCGTTCCAAATAGATACATAGCATGCTCAGATCATATACATCATCAAGGACTGGAACTTCATGCATCCAAGAACAACAGACTGGAAAATCTCAGCAGGCACACAACCCCCTGCCTCCACACACACACGCACAGACAATGCACAGCAATACCCTTAGCTCCAGACAGAAGGATGAATAGTAAATGTACATGCAGACATCATAGATATCAATTAGCTGCTCGCACAATAGGCATCCAATTACTTTGAAGAAGTCCAAGGGCAGCCACATAAAGCTGTCAGATGTGACCACAGTGTGGCAGGTGCGATACTGTCACACATCTCAAATGGCACCAAATCCCACATCTAGGGAATCAAATCGAAAAAGCACCATTGCTTGATATGTTTGGAGAGACCTTAGCTCGAGCAAAACAATAAATCCACACCATTTTGCCTTGGGTGTAGCTGATGATCTGCTTTTGGAACAAGGGTTACAAGCTCAATCCAAAGAACTGCTGCTTTTATTCCTTCAGAGCAGAGTGCCAGGAAGGTGTTGGATTAAAATAACTTTTCCTGCACAGATTCTCCAGCCTGCATGGGTTGAAAGCAAAGCTCAATCACTTTTAGTGGCATTAATGTGCTTTTTAGAGCTGGATTTAGAGGCCACGACTGTTAAGTGCTTGCCATGGATATGACCTTGTCAGAACAGATGAAGAGGAAAGTGGCAATCACACAGTGTACAACTGAAGTCTACTGCTTCATAAGTTGTTCTCCCCAGTGAAAACTATGGCAACTAGAAGCAGCCAGATGGCAGTATCTTAGGGGGGCTGGTGAGAGCTCTCTACAGAGACTTCCAAAAGGTATGTTCAAAGATTAAACAAAATCTGCCCAAAAAAAAAATAAAATAAGCAGAATAGAATCAGAATAAAATGGAGCAAGAAGAAGCTAAGTAGGAAGAACAAATTAGCATGTGGGAATCAGAATGTTCTCCAGTTCAGCTCAGCTGCAGCACTAAGAACAGAAATATGCAGCACATACGTATCACATTTATGTTCACAGAGACAAGGCTGTGAAGTATGTGCTTATCTTTCTGGATATCTCTGAGGAAAAACCTCCACCAGTGTCCAGTACCTGGAGGCATACAAACATCCATCATGTGAATGTGTATAAAAACAAGCACTAGAAAAATAACCTCAGCTGTGGTTTTGCACCACAAATCTAACAGTGAAAATGTCAGAAAACAGACTTTGCTGACTATTTTTAACTCCATTTCTTTCCTCCAGGTTTCTTACTGTTAAATCACCATTTTTGTTCACTGCTGATGAAATAGCATGAATAAAGTCACTTCAGAAAGCTTTCAAAGTATCCAAATCATATGTGAAGCACACAATACTACGGTTCCATCCCAAAATATAAAAGCAGCACACATCATGTAAGACTAAAAGACATGGTATCTTTTTTCTGCTCCCTTTCCTACACCTTGCCCTGCATTCACATTCTCCCCTGGCCAACAGCCAGCACCCAGGGTCTTAGAGAAAGACTCAACAGTCCAACATAACTACACTGAGTGTATTGGAACAATGAGTGCATTGGGAAAGAGAAACTGTTCTGCACATCCTTACTCTGTGTATCCCCATTCTATGCAAACAATCTGACTAATGTCCAGGACATTAAACAGAGAGACCAAAAATTGCCAGATAGGCCATATAAAATTTATAAAATTTACAGATAACACAGGACAGGCATCACTGATCCCTCCACAGGTAGTATTTCTCTTTGCAGTTCTGCAGAAGCTCTGGGTCTCTCTGCATTAGTTAATGCAAAGGCACAGCATTCCTCCCTTTGTTCTGGATATTTTGATATTTCTACATACTGCTCTGAGTTACCAGCAGAAATTCTCCCTAATCTGTATGTTTTCTTTAGCCCTTACAAGGCAATTTCTTACATGCTCTGTATTGTCTATAAAATACCACTTCAAAACATCTCATTTTTACTTTTTCCATAAAGTTTCTCCTGTTCTGAGCACCTTACAGCATTTCATCATGGTTGCTAGAGTTCCATTATTTGTTCATGTCACTGAATTCTTTACGCTCTATCAAGCCTACACAATAGATTGTTAGTATATAAGTATATCAGCTTCAGCATTTGCCATAAAAAGTGCTATCAAGAAAATAAAGCAATAGCAAACCTTCAAGTTGCTCCCTCCATCATAGGGTATAGGATATCAAGAATTTAGTTTAATAGCAACATGAGTCAGTTGGGCTCCAGTGGGTCTATGTTTTGGGTCACAAAAAGAAACTGCAGTAGGTTATCAGTTCTGTGGAAGGAGTGGTACAGAGTGAAATGAAAATTAAAGGTATGGATTTGATTTGGAAATGATAGGATGCTGTGCATTGAACTGCATATAAATTTAACAAATTTTTCATAATAACATAAATGAGAAACCTAGACTTTTCCAGGAGGTTAAATGGAAAGAAGAGGATAAAACATGCACAATAAGCAATGAAGAAAATCTAAAACTTGTACCTTTCTTTCTCTTTTTCCTCACAGTATTTCTACCTTCCCAAGTTGTAGGAAATGATGATGGGATAAGCATACCACAGATGTCCCTACAGCTCAGGATGCAAGGTAGGTACCAGTGTTCTGTGAATAACTCATCTCTTCAGTTGCTGCAGTCACTCATTCACTCTTTATCGACACTGAATCAGAATGATAGAATCACCAAGGTTGGAAATGACTGTCAGGATCATCCAGGCCAACCATCTGCCTTTTGCTATCATGTTCTCAGTAAACCACGACCCCCAGCACAATGTCTAGACGTTCCTTGAACACCTCCAGGGTTGGTGACTCCACCACCTCCCTGGGCAGCCCATTCCAGTGCCTGACCACTTCACAGTCCTTAAAAATCAAAGAGACAAGCTTACCTGAACAGACCTCTTTGTAGGTAGGATTCGGAGTATACCCTCCTGCGTAACCCACGTGAGTGGAGTAGACTCCTTTCTGTCTCCAAAACTTCCTCTCAGCTCCCCAGAAACAGCCCATACCTGAACGATGCATGAAGTACATAACAATATGTCAAAATCTGCTCAATGCTGAATCAGTCATTCGCACATTCATTGATACAGCTCATACTGAAAGTAACAGCTACAGCCAGCATGTGATGGTCAAGTGCTTCCCAAGACTATACACAGAGTAATTATACTGATAAATTCATTCTGCATCAGTGTACAACTCAAACATAAGTTTATTTTATATTGCTTCTGAATGAATCTTAACACGTTACAGAGTACAAGTCCTGTGAGGATTCAAAGGCCCAAACAAGGAGAATTTTCAAGCACACAAAAATCACTTAAAATGCAATTGCACTGTTTGTACATCACCATTTTTACTTCAGTTGATTAGCAAGCTGTCAAAACACAATAATTTGTATTAATGGCAAACAGTTATTTAATTTTCTGTTTTCAGGCATATGCAGTCTTTAAAGATGGCAGTAATAATGGATTAAATTATATACTATACCGGAGGAAAAAATGCTTTGTTTTAACGAGTTATGCATGCACATATTTGATGTTCAGACAAAATTTCAGAATTCATTCACCCACATGGCCAGTTATCAAAAAGCAGTAGACTGTCAACAGGTGTAAACTAGGAAAAGTCTCGTGGTAATGGGAATCAAGCACATCGTGTGAAAGCGAAGAGGAAGGAACTAGCAAGCTTACCATTCACAGCTCTCTGATGGCTTAAATAGTTCAGAGATGTTACTTACAATTTGGAGGACTCTATGAAGCTGAAACATGTCATGTACACTCTAGTAACTCTGGTTGGATATTTGGAAGAATTTCTTCTCCAAAACAACAGTGATGCAGTGGCACAGCGGCACAGGGAGGTGGTGGGGTCACCGTCCCTGGAGGTGTTCCAGAACCATGGGGATGTGGCACTGAGGGTCACGGGCAGTGGACACAGTGGGGTGGGCTGGGGTTGGGTCTGGGAAATCTCAGAGGTCTTTTTCAATCTTAATGAGTCTATGATTCTAGCATTACTTAACTCATCCCTGATAATGGGTAAAGTGTTTTCTCTTTCAAAGGTAACACACATTCTAAAACATTTGAAATAAAAGCTAGTGAAACATTAGCTAGCTATTGATTACACTTAAAAATCAATGACCCATTATGAGTTTTCTACTGATAACGAGACAGACATAACAGGTTGAGAAATTACAGAAATGCTCCTTCAAAGTTCAACTAGAACAACTATGATCACTAACAAAGACATATTCCTTCTTTGAAACTCAGAGATTAGCTTCAAGCTTACTTTGACCAACTCCTTTTGCACAAAATACAGAAGTGATGACTCAGAATTTTTCAGGTGCTCAAGTGAGCCATGAAAACTGGGCGCCCAGCCTGTTCCTGGAGGCCATGGAAAGAGGCAGACATTTCCTGAGTATCATTCAGTTCAAAGAAGATAAAAAATTACTCATCTAATCGCATTTTCCATAGACTACAGAGACAGCTATGGCTATTAAACTTGGGTTCTTCAGCTAAATTAGGCTGGTGGAAAACTACTGAAGGATCTCTCTTGAAGTTGTCCTCAGATTTAGCAGAAAGAACATTCGAGAATTCTTACTGCGTGCAGTTTTTTATTCCTCACATACAATGCTAGAGTTGTACCTACATCTTGACTCCTTCCTCGTACTGCATTATCCATGAGGACATTTTAGAAGGGTTACAGAATTAGACTGATGCTGCAGTATTACACACAAGGTGGATGGATGTTCCTGTGTTCACTACATGTGCTTCCTAAGAGGAGGATGATGCTGCCTGGACCCTAGGCAGGTGGCTGCCAAATGTCTCCTTAGTTTTCAGTGGACACGCGATGCACCCAGTGGAACTGACTGGATCACACTTTGGCAACACTAAAAGTTTGCAGGCAACTAGTCACTAGTCAATGAATCAAGTATATAAAACATCTGTAAGAAAAAGCCTAACACAGTTTCAGAATTAGAGGACTGAATTCTGTCCAGTTTCTCTGACTGACAGTTCCGTGTCTGAGAGCTCCCTAAAACCAGTAAATGCTGATAAGCTCCACTGTCTTGGAAAAAAATAATAAAAATCATTATTAAAGAAGAACTGACTGTATCTTATGACTTTCCCCGTGTCTTAAAAACCCAGAGCCACTCTTCCTTCCCATGATCAGTAGTCCAAACCCCATCAGCCTCAGTGACCTAATGCAGACCTAGCCCATAAAAACCTCGAAATCACAGATTCACAGAAACATCTAGATTGGAAAATAATTTTAAGATCATTAAGTCCAATCTGAACATGCGTAACTGGTATTGAAATATCTGAAATGTAGTACTTCACACGACTCAGTTCTCATAGGAGACTTGGACATACATTATCTTACTGGGGCCTGGACATGTCAGCTTTGCTTTGTGGAGAAAGAAAATGTTTTGGGGCATTCATGAAATCAGAAATTCTGTGCCTTTCCCTTTTTCGCATCTGACACATAGCTTTGATTTTATACTGATGATTCTTTGAGACCTTTTCATGTAATATGTTCCACTGCAAATATAGTATTTCTAGTTCATCATGGACGTGTTGCTCAGAAGACTGGAGAATCAACCCACTCCCTACAACCTAGTTCTGGATCAGTACCCTAAGAACCTGGGACAGAAAATAAAGTTCAGGCCAACACTAGTAATTCAATGCTGGGCACCCTTACTGTTATAAGGGAAGCCTGATCTCCAGTTGCCTCAAACTCCACCTACTTCTGCAGCAAGTAACATGGAAATCCTTGTTGGAAGGACTCTGTAGCCAATCTATCAAGTTATCATGGGCAGGACAAAGGCAACTAATGCAGTGGTATGTGAGCTATTTCATCCATGCTAAGAAAGACTATGGTCCCCACATTTTCCCCAAATATATTCCTAGACTCACACCTGAGTGCAAAGGTATAACTCAAAGAAAAGGACACAAATCAAATTCAGGTTTGAGTTCAAACATGGGCCCAACTTCAAATACAAAGTAGAAATGCTCGTTGCTTTCCTATTTATTTCAAGATGTCTGGAAACACTGATAATTAACCACAGTGTTTGGTGACTCTCCTTGATCAATGGCCACTGTTTAGGATTTTCTCACAAATTGCCCTCTCCCATTTGACCTGATTATTTCTATCTTCATTGTGGTTTCTTTCACTTTTTGTTCCCTGTAACAAGTTTATATCTGAAATCATTGTGTTCTCCATCCTCTCAGAAACAGACATTTTACTCTTTTGGTGGACTATTCTCATGATTTCTCAAGTACGCTGACACCTTGTGCAAACAATATATCCTCGCATCCATGAGAACAGATAAAATTGAAGTCATTGTCACGAGAAAACAACCTGCTAGTAAAGGGACATAATTTACAACAATACAACACCAAATTGCTTTCTGTGGTATTAATACATCCAGCAGCTGATGCTTGTTATTCTGCTAAAGTGGAGCCATGTTCTACGAAGAAATTGTCACGAAGAGAGGAATATTAAGAATAACTCTCCCCCCCACCCCCCATAATATTCTAGAATTCAGACACATCAGCTCTTGGAATGTCTCTTCTTCGGAGCACTGACTGCTTGAAGCCATGTTCAGAGTACTAAAATTGGGAAATAACCTCAGTTAAAGACATCACATGTTCCTGTAGTTCAAAGAAGTTCACTTTCCCTAAATCCTTCTATTCCAGTAAGAAAACAGAAGATGTTCCAAATAATTAGATAAAACTCAGAGGGAAAAAGCAGTAAAAAGCAGTTGAGAAAAGAATATAAAAGGGAAATAAGCCACCCATAGCATAATGCAAAACTAGCAAAGATGAATGTGATTTTAAACTATTCATTAAATATTTTGCATAATCCTTAATACCAGCTAACTGAGCGCAGCTTTAGTGTTAGATAGCAAGCAGCATTCCTAAGAGAAACAAAAAGAAGGGAAATACTGGGAAACATACTCTTATACCCCCCAAAAAAGCATACTTTGAACATAATGGTTATGGCAGAAGAGCATTTAAGCATTGAAGATATTTGTCACTGTTTAATTGCTAATTTGTAAAACAAAAAGTATTCTTTAAGTGATGGGTTTTGACTGACTCTTAATTGGAATTTCAGAAGGCATTTAAAGATTTTACGCTTTTGAACTTCAAAAACAAACAGATTCAAATGGCAGTCTTTAAAGGTTCATTCATCCCTATAAATAATATTAATCACACAATTTGGGAATAAATGCTACTACTGCTATTCCTTTCTAGCTTCCACATCCTTTTTCTCAGCGTTCTCTTTATATATATATATATATATAAATACACACACACAAACACACATATATATAGCTCCTCTGAACAACTCTTTTCGTACACAGCTCCATGAAGGAACGTGTGTTTCCATAGGCAACACAACCATTAGCATATTTGTTAAAAACAGTTTGTACAAGCTGAAGTATTCGTGTAAAATAATGAAAGCAAACTGTTGCTCTCATAAGGGAGACAAACATCCCATTATTAACGATAATCTGTAATAATTTCAAAATATTCACAGAGCTGAACTGAGCAAAATGGAACTCCAGGTGTTTACTTTCTGCTGAGATTCATCAGTTTACAGATTACATTGATGTACTGACCAGTGTCTCTACTGACTGTAAGAGGATTTCATACATTAAGGGATTAATTTATTTGACAGAAGAGAGACATCCAAGGTCAAATGTCGAGGATGCCCCATCCCTGCAGACAGCCAAGGTCAGGCTGTACAGGGCTCTGAACACTGATGGAGCTGTGGGTGCCCCTGTTCATTGCAGAGAGTGGGACCAGATGGCCTTCAAGGGTCCCTTCCAACGCAAGCAATTCTATAATTCCATGACTCTTTGCTTTGAGATGCCTTAGGATATCCAAGACATCTATCATCTCAAGGCTGGCAAACATGAAATGGGACTTGAGAGAGATATACGCCCTTCATGAAAAGCCAGGTAGAAGGCTCTTGGCCATACCAAATACAACTATTTTGCATGTTTAAGGAGAGATAAAGCCTGTATCTTGTATGCAGACATAAAAACATGAACATTTTCAATCTAGTTGAATCAAATCACACAAAATAAGTTGTGGTTGAAAGTTGCCTATTTTTCTTTGGTGGCTAAAGAAAGTCCCTACCATGACCAACTCAACTGTTGAAGTCAATGTGTAGGTCTGTAACACAAAATCATGGAATCATAGAATGGCCTGGGTTGAAAAGGACCTCAAAGATCATCTAATTTCAGCCCCCCTGCCATGGGCAGGGTCACCGACCACCAGACCAGGCTGCACAGAGCCACATCCAGCCTTGCCTTGAATGCCTCTAGGGATATAAGACACATGAAACCTAAGCAGAATGACTAAGTCCAGTTATTCCAGATCTATCCTGGTAATCATGTACCTAGCAGTACTATTAGATTCTTCATTTCTTGTATTGCATGCCACAGCCATCACGCAGAAGAAAATAAATATATAAAAAACAGATGGGAAACTTGCTTAAAATCATGCAACATTCAAGATGTGTTCCCCTCCCATACAAGAAAGTGCAAGATCCCACACAGGGAACCTTCATTCACTCTCATTCTGCTCCCCTTCCCTGGTGTTTCTCCCTATCACGTCTTTGAATAGCGCTCAGTTTCCATGTGTGTTCCCTGATATAAATTCCTATTCATGATCCCATGATGTAAATTGGGCACAGGCAGTAGATTTGCATCAGAAGGGCATTCCTGATCCAAATTAAAACCTAATAAGACGCACCCATGCTGTACTAATTAAAATCTATTAAGTTGTGAGTCCCATAGATGTTAACAAAGACTGAAGCTTCAGAGACTCTCAGCTTTCCATTTAGAGGAGCTCACAACGGGTGTATTGTTTTTATACCCTGGCTGGTTTTCGTATTTGGTATTTTTATTCCATCCTTGTATTATGCCTGTGTCCTTTACCTTTGTGTCTCTCTTCTCCGGGCACCCAGGCCGACTTCAGCTGACAGCCCGTGACCTTTGGTTGCTGCCAGCTCTACCTACGAGCGTTATCTCTCCCTACCTTCCCAGTAGCCCCATCGGACATCCAAAGAAGACACTTTTTGTCTCATTCTGAGGAACGACTGCATTATTACCCTGGCATGCCAAGGCTTATTTGGCCCACAGCCTGCAAGCCCTCCACCCACACTTCAAGCAGCAGATTAAGAAGCGGTTTCAATGTCAGGCTGATAGCAATGTTTCTCTGCAGAAGAAAAACGCAAAGGATAGGGATCCCGCTCCTCCTTCTCTTAGCAGGATTTTAGAAAGTATACTACTGCTAGTAGGGATAAATTTCACTTCTGAATGTACTTTCACAAAAATAAAACGTGCTGCCATGCTGAGGAAACAAAGAGCAGCATGCCCTGGAAACTTCTCCCCTAAGCCCAGCTCTCAGCAGGGAGGAGGACAGGGAGGTCTGGAAGTGGCCCTTCAGTACCTAAAGTGGGGTTGTAAGAAAGAAGGGGACCGGCACTTCTGCGGGGTCTGCTGGTACAGGACAAGGGAAAATGGTTTGAAACTAGAAGAGGGAGATTTAGCTTGGATATAAGGAAGAAGTTTTTTACATTAAGGGCAGCAAGGTACTGGCACAGGTTGCACAGAGAGGTGGTGTCCCTACAGACACCCAGGGTCAGGCTGGTCGGGGCTGTGAGCACTGATGGAGCTGTGTGCGTCCCTGTTCACTGCAGAGGAGTGGGACCAGATGACCTACAAGGGTCCCTTCCAACTCTAACTCTATGATTCCATCTACCCAAAGCTCAGGAGCACACTGAGCAGGAGTGCAGCCTGTGCCAGCATACGCTCTGAAGCCCTGGAAGCAGTAATGCTGCCAGCTGCTCGAACCCAGCCAAAAGGAGCTGGGGCACAGGCTGCTCTTCTCCACGGAGGCAGCAGAGGACAGCCAGCCACACATCCTGCCACTCGTTCCACTGCTCGCCGGGAGCTGACGGCACAGCTGCCAAAGCCCTTGGCCAGTCTAGGATTTGGCCCGAAGTCTGAACACGATTTATTTAGTTACCTCTATAAAATCTGGAGAAGCCTAGCAAATGCTCAGCTGCTTTGAACTGTTTTTTCTTTTTTTTTTTTTTTTTTTTTTTTTTTTTTTTTCCCAGTTGGAAGGAATAAATTGAACCTCAGCGAGCGTGATAGTGACAGGACAAGGTGGAATGGTTTTAAACTAAAAGGTGATTTAGATCAGGTATTAGGAATAAATCCTTTGCTCAGAGAGTGGTGAGACATTAGCACTGCTACCCAGAGCTGTGGGTGCCCCATCCCTGGAGGTGCACGAGGCCATGGATGGGTCCTGGGCAGCCTGAGCTGCTGGGGAGCACCCAATCCACAGAAGGGGTTCGGACTGGATGGACTTTAAGGTCCCTTCCAACCTAATGATTCTACCATTCAAGCCATATTATCTATAAAATAATGTGTATTACATAGATTTCTGCCATATTCTAACTGTGTGTGATCAGCCTTTTCTCTTAAAAAATTGTGCAGTGTGGTTGGTGCAGCTTTCTGGTTGGAGTCAGTGCAAGCGCTGATATTTCCTAAGCCCCAAGCCAAACAGATATTTGTTAATGCTTCACCTCAGCTGTGGTGACCATTAATTTTTTGGACTTCTCAGGTTGCAGTGGGTACTTGGGCTTCACCTTGAAGGGCCAGGAGAAGACCTCTGTCTAGCCCAGAGCCATACATATACAACATACAAGCACTACATATAGTGCTTGTACCCATGGTTAAAACATTACATTTTGGGTTTATACAGCTCTGAAGCATCTGTCTGCCAGTAAGCTAAGTTTTAGAATCGTAGAAGTAGAAAGGTTGGAAAGACCTCTGTGATGACCAAGTCCAACCACTGACACATTCCCACCATGCCCACTGACCACATCCCTCATTGCCACATCTCCATGTTGATAGCCTCCAGTGACGGTGCCCCCTGGTCAGCCTGTTCTCCTGTTTGTTCTCCAGAGGGAAATATTCCAGTTTCTTTGGCTTCGCTGCGGTTGAAGATACAGATCCAAGAGCAGCAAAGGATCTCAGAATCACATGTAAAAGGAGTGAATACAGCTCTGTTAAATGCATTTACAATGCTTGCATACTTACACAACAACTCATAAGGGCCAGAAAAGGTAAAATGATCAAAGTTGTGTCCCAGTAAGCACCGAGATCAAAAGGCAGCATGAATTACCTGAGAGTCTTTGTTGTGAAATTTTACAAATTTCTGTTGAAAATCTGGAAAGAATTCCAGATTCAGATTGAAATGTAATGTCATCTTTTATATAACAGCGTAATATGTAGGGCACTCCGGTGAGCCATCTGGATGCATATAGGATTAGTGTTATCAGTCAGGATTTGAAATAAAATTGTATCATTGATGTCTTTAGGGGTTTACTGTGCATGCAGCAACCACGGAATATTTGAGCAATCACAAAATATCTGAGATCACTGGAAAACAATCAACTAAGAAATGGTTGGGAGGAATATTAGGAAAAAAAAAAAAAAGCCTGAAATGGAGAACAAGCTCAGCTGAAAGAAATAAAATTCCTGATGACAGATGGCATTAAGCGGATGATCTTCCTAGATAAGCGTTGGCTCTAATGCTACAACAGGGTTGATAAATATGTTGAACAGCTTGCCTGGGGCAAGTCAAACAAAGCCCTCGGCAAGAAATTTAAAATGCAGTTTGCCTAACAGAGCAACTGAAGAGGAATTTCTTGGCTCACCATTTTGCCAAGATGTGTTCTGTTCACACTGCATGAATTCCCAGAGAAACTGTTGGGTTTGCTTCATTTTCCATAGGAAAAGCAGAAGCCTCGTGTTCATTCAAATTACCAAATGGCCAGGCAATTCAATGCTGCCAGTATGGTGGCTGCTGACATTCGAAGAGCGTGTGGGCGCGTGCATGTGTACAAATGTGTGTTTGTATAAAACCTGCACAACAGATTATTGTAAGAAGAAAAGGAGAATATCATAATAGAAGGAGAATATTTTACTGTCAACAGAAAAACTGCCATGTTCTTGGGAAGAAAAATATGCGTAATGTGTCGTAAGTATGACTTTTGAAAGACCCTACAAGGCAACAGCACTCCAACTGGGAAAAGTGCTAGATAAAGATAAAAAACAGTTCTTAAAATGTAGTTATGCAACCCATCATAAAAGCACGTTATAAGTTCAAAGTAACGTAAAATCAAGATTTTAAGAAATCTGAAGCTGATATCAAGGATACTGATAAGACATAAACCATGGCTGCCACAAAGTTCACAGTTACAGCAGGAGGGGTTTCAGATATTTCTATTCAAATGCAGTTTTGATCTTAACCAGCAGAGAGCAGAGAAATACACATCTCAGTGTCCTAAAATACTCTCAAATATGGCCTTACGTGCTGCCTTAGTATTCTTTCCCCATGCAATAAACTGGAATAGTTAAACCAATGTTATCCTGAAAGTTAACAAAATTCCTCTCTGCTGAGTCCGGATAGCAAGAACACTCCATCATCACAATCCTCTGCTGGAAAACTTCTTTTTTTCTGATTTCCAGAAACTGGAAGCTATGGACCACTCATATAACCATTTATACACTCACCCGAAAGGTTAGCATCACAAGCTGGGAAGGGAATGTGAGAAAGCAGCACTGACCAAACTTCCTGACCTTTGAGAGAACCTTTCAGGAAGCTCATCTCAGGTCTAAATAATGAGTACTAGCAGTGTAAACTGCTTCTGAAGGTGAACAGGATGAGAAGTGCATCTTGAGAGAGTGAAGAAATGGAAGCACTTCTGTGGCGCTGCCCTTTTCTGCATTGCTGGACTACCAGCCTTGTTCCTAGTGGCTGCTCTGCAACTATTCGTTGTGCATTAATCACACTCGGCATTCCCTTAATTCTTAATTAGGAGAGAAAAGTTAAAAGGAGTTGGAAGATGTGCAGGATTCATCGGCACAAATATACACATACAATTCACAGGCTCTACTTCCCAGCTCCCAAAAGGACACAGTGTGGGAATGTGCCATAGGAGGAAGCCTGGCAGCAGCCGTTTGGATCTGGGGAACCATACTTCCTCTCTCCTCTAGAAAGCAAATACTTAAAGACTAATTCACATGCATTTAGCTCCTTTCATCAAAAGACATCAAAGCATTTTGCACACAATAATTAAGCCTCGCATGAACCATAATTTATGAATTATTACTTTAAGTACTCTCCAACTGAGGTAGGAGAGATCCCAAAGCAAAGCAAAGAATCCCTTTTGGAAAAATACCAAAGGATCCCAACTAACAGGTCTTTGTTTCAAATAATTATTTTTCATGTTACGACAACTAGTTGTTAGAAATACTATGTTTTTTCTACCTTTTTCTTGCCTTATTTCTGTTGATTTATATTCCTCTGTAAAGCTTGTTTTAGATAAAATATAACAACTTTCATCTAATCCATCTTTCCATGGTAGAAGATATCTGTAACATAATAATGTGGAAAATAAGACAAAATTAAGAGACGCCTCCAAAAGTAGAGAAAATGTGTCTGAGCACGATGACTGCTTTAACGAGCTGAGCCAAGTGGTGATCTTGGTACTTGTCAGGCTGAGGACAGCCTGCCAAGATTAGGCGAGGGGCAAAAGAATTTAAATATGTTTAACAGTAATAGACGATTCATCCAAAAAAAAAAAAAAATACCGTTCAATGTCTCACTCTTGAAGATTACCATCACACACAAAGTTATCTTGTTCTTTGATTGATTTTCATTCATGAAATTGAACTAATTCTGTTTTCTTGGCATTGTACTAGACACTGATTCCATTCTATTCCAACGTGAAGATATGGCAAAAATGGGATGAGAAGAAACTTCCATGAATTCAAGCCCAAGTGCAGACCATAAAACACCTTCTCTCCAAGGCTCCTTTTCTATCATTCGTGGCATTGCTGCTTTTAACACCACAGCACATAAAAGCCTTTGTCACAGATTTGATTTCTCTTTTGCTAAGTTCTGGGTACAAACGCAGAACAAGCTAGCAACCACTTCAATAGCTTTCTATTACAGAGCCATTCCATAAACATGAAGGAACACCATCACAAATTGTACAATTCAGGACTGGAAACTAACCAGTAAATACGTGTTTCTTTAATGTTCTTCAGTGAGGATTTGGGAATAAAACTGACTGATGGCTCATGGACTGGAACAACTGAGCATCACTTTCACTTGAACTGAATCACGTATAAAGCAATATTGCATGAAAAATGTTTAAGATCTGCAGAAAAAAAGTGCTACTCACAGAGTAACTACAGGTAGTCCTAAATGCAAAATATCTAAATTAGCACTGCAGGTCTTCCAGATATAATTGATCAAAGGGAAATCTTATAAAGTATTGCAGGGACCCATTCTTTCTTGGCCACAAAGGTGATACCTGAAGTGCTCAAGAACAGAAAGGAATTTGTGATAGATAAAAAGAATAACAGTGTTTATGGCCAAAATTCTGACTGTATTGACTATATACTCCTTGAAATGTCTCTCACAAAATAAATCAGAGGCTCAGCACAAGCGTGATGTATGTGCATTATAAGCTATTTGCACATCTCTAATGTGTCCAAATGAAACAAAATCTTCATCTGAATTAATAGAAAACAACATCCAAGGACAGAGTTAATAAATTATGCCAGTTTGTGCACAGATTAATTCAGTCTAGCTACTTTTCTATCTACTTTGAAGAAGGGAGCAGTTTATTAATATATTACCTTTAAAAAGTCTGTTAGCAATGAAAGGAACCCCTGGCACAATAATATGTGAAAGAGATTGAGATACAGCTACATGGTCCTATCATCAACCTGATTATTTGCTTCATTGCAAAGCATCACATCTTTAGTTCAGTCATTGATTTGGGGCTTTCAAATCATTTTGTGATCTTCCTTTGCTCTGTGCATTCCAGCACTTTGCACTAGAGATTCATTTTAGATCATCCTCGGTCATTTGACACACTTTAGTGCTCTGCTACTCAAGTAGAACTTGATGTACACATAAAATAAGAGATGTCATCAAGACTGTGTAATCCGTTTGATTCTCTTGAAACTGTATCTTTCATATAAACTCATCTCTGCAATAATAGAGAAGTCTTATCCTTGTCTTGTGAAAATCTCTGTAATCTCTCTGCAACCTTAGGGAGTTAGGAATACACAGAGGCAAAACAAAATATATTCTGCTATAATAAAAGCAAAGCACCACAAACATCTTGTTACGGGCAAAATAAGAATCACTTTCAGAGCTATAATGCAGAAAATAATAACTTGTTTACAAAGACTGCTTACTGCAAAGAACAGAATTCTTGATTTTTCTTTTCCTCTTTGATAACCATTGCTAAGTTAATTTAACTGCCGTAGACACATTCAGAAAAAAAGTAATGTCATATTACTTATTTTATCTATATCCCTAGACTTTAAATAATAGCAGAAAGCTGTAGGCACCCTGACAATTATTTAAACTTACAATCTATAATTGCTCAGGAGCAATAAATAATTACATCCAAATAACAAGCCAGTTCAACAAACAGCCCTTTATTCCTCCTCTCCCCAACTGCATAGAAACACACCCTTAATCCTTTTCCTATAGGAGCCTAAACTAATAAATGTCTTTTGAGTGTACGTAAAAGATCATTACAATTAATCTATTTTGAACCACAGCTGTCCTTAATGGAACTGCAGAATTTCCAGGAGTTATTTTCTCATCTGTTAGTGGACAATAAAATTTTGGTACCTTCTCACTTGCAAAAGAGAATACCTCTTTTCTATACAGTTCACAAAAGAGAATTACTCAAAAAATATCAGAGAAGATTGTTACAGCAAAACCCATTTATATCCAGAGGAACAGACAGAGGCTAAATAGATATGTGGTGAGTCATTCACCATTTATGCAGTACCTGATGTGCACTCGTTGCCAAAAAAACATGGCATGCCATTGTTGAAAATAAAGTAACTATCAAAGATACTGAGGCAAAGTGTCTACACTGCACTGATGGCTTTGGAAAGTAACTGTTATCAGGAAGAGTGAATCCTTGACCTGTTCTTGGCCTAACCTGAAAGAGGGAAGATCAAGGTTGGATATAAGGATAAAGGTTTTTTTTTACAATTAGGGGAGAGAGGCAGTAGATGTCTCTGCACACAGCCAAGGTCAGGTTGGATGGGGCACTGAGCACTGATGGAGCTGTGGGTGTCCCTGTGGATTGCAGGGAATGGGACAGATGGCCTTGAAGGGTGCCTTCCAACTTAAACAATTCTATGATACACTACTTGTTAAAGAGGTATCATGATAGCTGCCAGCAGCCAACCAAGGTGGAGGTGTTCATCTCTATCATGAAGTGGGATGTGGCCACTTTAGAGGAACACTATGAATAAGTGAAGATAGGATTATTTTTACGTGCAGTAAAATTTTGCTCTTTCTTCCCAAGCTTTGAATCAAGTACTAAAAGAAAATCCAGTTTACAAGGAAATGCACGTCACTTATGACTTAAGACTCGTTGATCCTTATGTGTCCCTTCCAGCTCAGGATATTCTGTGATTCTCATTCTGTGATGGACCAGCCTGAGATGCAACAGCAAGAACAGTGAAGCAGAAGTCAATGAGCTCATGCAAATCAGAGAACTCTGCACAAATCAAGCTGGATAACTGCAGCTACCCAGCTAGGTTTGGATAACACAGTACCACACCACGGGGCACAAACAGCATCCTGGTCCATGCCAAGTCAGACATGCATCCAGAAGGAGCTGCCACCTATTTTACAGCATCCACTGAGCAATCAGTCATTTTGCTTCCTCTGGGGAAAACCAGGAAAAACTATATTCTTGGAATTGGTATACAATTTCAGATTACTGAAGTTGTGAGGTTACTAGAATGAACTTCAGTTAAGAAAACTTCTCAAACATTACTGTCCAGCAGAAAAGAATCACATAGATCCATTTATTCTCATTGCAAATATTTCTCAGTGGGGAGCTACTGACAGCTGTGGACTATAAGTGCGTGGTTTTCAACACTGTTTTCAATGATGACTCCTGTACCTTCCAAACAGTAAATATGTTCTCACTATGAGACTCCTTACAGCCTTAATTAATAACCAAAAGATAGCTGATGTGATATGATAGATAATATTGCACACGTGGTATACGTGACCTGTGACATCCAGTTCATGATATACCATGGATACATCTCACCCCATAGTCTGTCTCCAGCACTGGACATCTGCAAGAACTCAGGAAGGATAAAGAAAGGATGAAAACACACAATAGTCACCATTACCATTACTGCTGCCCTGGTTTCAGATATTTGCAGGATTCCCTGTGCTTCCTGTGGTTAGAATACCTCTCATTGGATCTATCTTCCAATGATTTTTCCTGGCTTCACATGAGAAATCTTTCAGACACAGAAAATCCTTTGGCACAGAGATCCACTCTTCCATTTTATTCCACCATCTCTGATTCATTTAAAAGCTGTTCCCACTTCCATCTTTAACAGCTCCTGCTCCTTACAAAGGAAGATATTCTGCACAATCAACTCTCTTTTACACTCCCTATAACTATCATCATTTTGCAGGTTTCCCTCATACCCCACATTTACCTCTTCTTCATATGGAGTAGCCCTAGTGTACTCAGTTGGTTCCTTGTATGGAATATGCTCCAGATTTCCCACCACTCTTTTTTGTTGTTGTTTTGTTCTCTTTTCCTTTCCTCTTTCATTTCACGACAGCATACACTGACAAGGAGAAGAACTGTGTGAATACTAAGCATCAACATTATCTTCTTCCATAAAGTGGCATTCATGTAGGGAATCTGGAGACAAAACCACTCTGATGGAGTCCTCAGCATCAGTCCCAGACTCACAGCAGGCTGCAGCCAGAGAGAATGCAACTGGTTGAGATCTGAAAGACTCTCCGAGCCTTAGGTCTCACTCTGTAAGCTTCAGTACATGCTCCAAAACGTTTTGGATCCATGCAGTCAGTACCTTGAATTAGAGGAAAATTATTTGTGCACAATCAATACGTCTGTTGAAGCAACTGTACTGCCCAAGGCTACAGATATCTTTCCTTTACTCTTGGGTTTGGTCTACAGCATTGTAAATCAAAAATGACTGTAGTCTGTAACAAACAACTGGAGGGGATTAATATTAGTTTTTAAATGAGGCAATTGTCAATATTTAAACTGAAGATTTAAAAAATTGCTGTATAAAGACACCTTACATAAAGATACATTTTGGTCCTGTCACATGTACAAAGGAATTGGTGACCTTATCACAAGACTGCAGGTAAAAGAAAAAAAAAAGGATGCAGAAGACATCATCCAGGACAAGGAAACAAGAGCGGTGATGCAGTGCACAGCTGCCCAGGGACGTGGCGGGGTCACCATCCTTGGAGGTGCTCCATAACTGTGGAGATGTGGCACTGAGGGATGAGGTCAGTGGGCACGGTCGGGTGGGTTCAGGTTGGACTGGGTGATCTTAGTAATCTTTTCTAGCCTTAATGGTTCTATGTTTCTAAGAGAGCCCGGGGAACAAAGCAGTACACGTAGAGGATGAACAGAACAGAAGGACCCAGTTGTGAATTTCTGCAGTGGATTAGGAATAACTACAGCTAACCATGGCCAAACAACATGCTACACAATAAACTGAAGAGGGATCATGCTAGCTACTGAAAAACAAGGCCTTCTACATCTAAAATATGTCCTGGAATATGCACAGTCAAATTTTCTGGTTTCACAGGTCTCTACAAAGTAAAGCAATTGAAATTCACTTTATCTGTCACAGAAGATTCTGAGTACAGCCATTCTAACTCTTAAAACACTAAACTTGTCCTCTCTTGGCTTGTCAGATGCATTTTACTGAATTGCTCTTAGTTACTCCTACCCTGCGGTGCAGACGGACTGTATATAGGTACTGTCAAGGGTTTGTCTGGAGCCTGGGGTCACACTGAGCTAGCAAAAAATAAGACACCAAAGATGGTGCCAATAGCACAGGAGAGATACAGGTGACTTCACATCCTAGAAAAACGAGTCAATGAAAGCTGCATGACCGTTAGCCTCAGTCTACCAGCAAGGCTTCATGTTATATCTTTGGGTACACAGAAAGACACCCTGCCCTTTCTGCAACTCTGCATCTTTAGATAGTGTACCTAATTACAAATCCATTTCAACATTTCGCTCGAGTTACATCCTTTTGACTTGAATGCGTGACTGCTTCTACATAATTCATAACGTGATTCTCAATAATTTTCAGTCAAGGTTCAAGCAGAAATGTGTCACACTAGGATTATATTATTTATAAGCACAGTGTTGGATTTAAGCCAATGACACACCAATAAATTTTATCGCAAAGCCTGACATATTGCATGCTGTTTTTCCTGGCTCACAAACAAATAACTACGGCTGTTTCAAAATTACTTACAGTTCAAATCAAATCAGAATTTTTTTGTGATTAGTGCATCTTCTCTTATTTGAAACATTGCTCTTATTATTTTCTTTTTTTTAAGATGTTGATGTGTTTTGGAGAGGGGTCTTTTCATACCTTGCTTTGTGGTTGCTTTTTTGTTTTCTATGGCATGTATCCCAAGCAGAGAGCAAAGCCAGGTGGTATTCCAGAAGAAAAACATGGAACAAGATTCTGTTTGACCCTATAAGCAGTGAATCTTTATTCTCTTCTGAAGACAACACACTTTTGCATGTTGTCCAGAATAGACAGAGAGCCAGTACTAGTTAGTACAGTCTGTCATTGAAAGTAATCTTAATGGTGTGGTCATTACCCTAAACACAAGAGTAAATTCACATCTAAAGGGAGGCTGTAAGAAAGAAGGGGATAGACTCTTCAGCAGAGTCTGTTGGGATAGGACAAGGGAGAATGGCTTCAAACTCAAAGAGAAGAGATTTAGATTGGATATAAGGAATAAATTTTTTGCACTAAGGGTGGTGAGGCACTGGCACAGGTTGCCAAGAGAAATGGTGGTGCCCCATCCCTGCAGACACCCAAGGTGAGGTTGGATGGGGGCTCTGAGCACTGATGGAGCTGTGGGTGTCCCTGTTCACTTCAGGGAGGTCAGAACAGATGACCTTTAAAGGTTCCTT
Organism: Odontophorus gujanensis; assembly: GCA_013399175.1. Lineage (NCBI taxonomy): Eukaryota > Metazoa > Chordata > Aves > Galliformes > Odontophoridae > Odontophorus > Odontophorus gujanensis. The sequence goes on along the minus strand of VXAB01013126.1, from coordinate 45,192 downwards.
AATGTCTTCTTATGGGGTTGACAAATACTGAGAGATAAGGGACTATGAGGGAAATACGCAAGAATTAGAAGCAATTCTTCTCCACTAACCTCTAACACTGGAAATAAAGGCATCTATGCTTCAGTTCACAGTTTCCCAACCTAGGGAACTTTTTTGGCCCTGCTGACGAAAGGGTTGTAACAGAAGATCAGGCACCTATCCCACTTACAGACACTGACATCTTACATTTACATACAGGCATATTTATCTGCTATAGAATCCCTAAACTTAGGTATCTAATATTATTTTGGATGTTCCTGATATCAGGTTGGATTTTATGGACAATTTATGCTCAGAAGGAGTGGTGATGCAGTGGCACAGCTGCCCAGGGAGGTGGTGGGGTCACTGTCCCTGGAGGTGTTCCAAAATGATGGAGATGAGGCACCGAGGGACGTGGTCAGTGGGCATGGAGGGATAGTGTGGGGTCAGACTTGAGGATCCTAAGTGGTCTTCTCCAACCTTAATGGTTCTATGATTCTATGATAATTCCATCTATCTGGCTTTCATCTACTAGCTCAAAAGAACATGGATCTCCTGAGACTTGTTGCGATACTCTGCGGACTTCTCAAATGCCCTAAGACACTTCATGTGGCATAAAATATCTGCAACACGTTTATGGAAATGAATGAATTCTCCCTGGACGAAGCTAGAAAGCTTTTGACAGAATACAAAGGGTGATTCATTCCTTTCTTAAGCTGGAACTGTTGTGTACTGACCTCCAAATGTGTCTTCTCTGACCAGGCAGGAATTCTTGAAGACAACTTTGGATTAGATGCCTGAAGTTTATTGAGATTAATTCCAGGCTGATGACCTGTAAAGATTCCGATTGATTCCCCTCAGCTTCAGAGCATTTCTAAGCAAGAATTTTAAAAATATGTGAGAGTTTTTCCACCTCAGTTTTTAAGTGAGATACAGTGATGTGTTTTTTAGATCACCAATAACCTCATTAAAAGAAAAAAGCCCTTGAAAATCAGAAAACTGACACTAAATTTTTCCATTCCAAGTAACCCTATAAGTAATTCTTTTCCTTTCCTTTCCTTTCCTTTCCTTTCCTTTCCTTTCCTTTCCTTTCCTTTCCTTTCCTTTCCTTTCCTTTCCTTTCCTTTCCTTTCCTTTCCTTTCCTTTTTCCTTCCCTTTTTCCTTCCCTTTTTCCTTCCCTTTTTCCTTTCCTTTTTTTCTTCCTTTCATTTCTTTCCTTTCTTGCTTGCTTTCCTTCTTTCCTCCTTCCCTCCCTTTCCTTTCTTCCTTTCTTTTGTTTTAATATAGAACCTTAACTACCCTGTCTCATTATTCCCAGTTCTTAAACTGTCAGTCTGTGATGTACTGTTGCAAGGATAAATCCACTGCAATCGGTAAGTTGAGCTGAAAATACTTTGTGAATGTCAGAGGATGTCTAAAATTATCAAAACAACACAATGTTATGCCTCCAAAAACCTCCTTAGATGTTTTTTTTTTCTGCTGTTGTAACTACAGACAATTAGCATCCCATTTTTCATGGCTGAATAGAACAAAACATCATGATTCTGTATGTTTTATGTCATGTCACCATGCTCTGTGCTTTATTAACGGGAATCTAAGAATAAATTTGTATTGCAAATGTGTATGTGTGTAAATCCCAGCACATACACACACACACATACATATCTCCCACAAAGCAGCATAAATCTGATGAGGGCAGCCTCTAGTCATTAACAAGATAATTTACTTCTATTTCAAACTTAAACCAACTCAGAATGATGCCAAGCATATGTTCATCCCAGTCACTGATATATCCCTATTTATCATTGGCAAGTAATTACCTCTCTGCAATGCTTTTCCACTGCTAAAGTAATCTAGGTGCTCCGTGCTGGCTTTTTGAAGAGAAAATAAAACGCATTAGAGTCAGTTCCTGCCACTGGAGATCACTGAGTCCTATCCCCAGAATCATGTAAACTAAGAAACTTTCTCACTAAATGAGAAAGTCACAGAAACACAGTAATTAAATGGCTGTTTTAAGGTGAATAATGTGGACTGAAAAGATGCAAACTGATTTACTTTTAAGAGCTTCTGGATCTGCACTAATGTGCAGTACATAGTCTAAGTGGAAATCCACACAAAGCTAAATTCGTCATTACCTCAAGAAAGCTAAATTAACATAAACAAGTCCCTGATGCAGAAGGACAGATATTGCATTCGAAGGCCACATTACTTTTGTTTTCAGAAGCAAAAAGAAAGAGATGTGGATCCTTTGAAATACAAGAATGTTATGAAGGGTTGTGCTGATCAAGGACAGCTTTCACTTTGCATTAGGCATACTTTATTGTTCCTTATTAGTGCTTATATATGTCTGGCAATGTCCTTGGGAAGACCAAGCAGACTTGTACTATTTTATATCTACGTGAGTCTGTCTCATGTAGTGCTCTGCAATTGTGATGCACAATGCAACCAAATCAGATCACCATTATTTAATGAATAACGTAAATCATGTAGCATAGGAAAACAGAAAATAAAATGAAGATTTTATTTTCAAAGGGTCTTGGAATTACCTTCATTTACGTGTTTATCACTGTAGGTCTACCTGGTTAGAGTACTAAATTCTACATAAAAGATGTTCCCTGGCAATTGCTTCCTGCTTCACCCAACTCCTGAAGACTTGACCAGCAGACAGAGCACTGACCTTTTGGCAAGGCTATGAGCAGGATGTTTTAGCACCAGTGGCAACAAGAGTGAGCCAGGACCAGATGGTGGAGGCAGGGAACTGGGCTGTGTTTCAGTTCTCTGGAAGAGGCACTAAAAAGATGCTATAAGTCAGTATATGGAGGATTGGGAAAAAAAAAAAAAAAGGGAAAATGGGAAATAGTGATATATTTCTCTAATACACATACTGTGTATTAAAGAAAACATACTTCCTTCAGTTGTTCAGGATGTGGAAGAGAGTTAGCATGAGAAACATGAATCCTTCTGGAAGATGTTCCCTCCGGCTCTCAGTTCTTCCACAATCTGATCCCAGTAACATCTGGTAATACTGCCGTACATGTTTCTCCTACAATTTGGGTCACAGCACACACACCTGTTTCCACATCATGAAGTCTTATGTTCTCTTCAGATGGAGATGTAATATCTTCTGACGTGTAGCATGGTTTAAAGTTTTTTTCCTCATCTGAGCAACAGAGAAAATCTGTTTGATCTTTTCTAGCTATCTAAAACAAAGATATTTCTCTCTTGGGGTCCAAACTTTTTCCTCTGATTTCCTTTTTGTGGTGAAAAGAACAGAGTTAATTATAAAACCAGAGTAATTCAAAGCTGAGTCAGAGTAAAGGACTTCTTAACACACTTTCCTATCTGAAAGTCCACCAGTGGTAGCTTCAAGAACTAGGAAAGGAAACTTATACACAGTCATCATGGTTAAATACATCTTAAATACACCTTCAAGGTCATCTCCCAGTGGTCAACTGTCGTAGGTCACTATTATTTACTTGCTGATAATCACATTGAAAAAATGCATTTCACAATCACCTTTTAAAACAGAACACAAAAAAATGATTCCCTAATTGGTCAAGATTTCCCAAATGTCCATCAGATCTAGAGAGTACAAAAACTTGATGCTAGCCTATTCTTTCAGTTGGGATTACAAAGGCTAGTATAAAATCACAGAATCATTAAGGTTGGAGAAGACCTCAGATCATCCAGTCCAATCCCAACTCACCCCCACCATGCCCACTAACCACGTCCTTCAGTGCCACAAAGTGAACGGGCTGGTGCACATTAATATGACATTGAAAAGTTAATCATAGGTTTTAAGTGGTTCCCTTAAGTGTGAAGACCCAATACACTGGGAATGTTGCTCCGATCTTTTAGAAATGCTGCAATTAAGGGACCATGTAATGACTTACGCCAGGGAATTCTTTGCAATGGTTGCCAAATACATCTTCAGGATTTTAATTAAACATCCTGTGACTTTCAGCTGAAAGGAGTAGCCAAAACACTCTGCACTGTCAGAAAAGGGGAAATGCCTCGATGAATCCAGTTGGAAATGGTCTTCCTTGAGTTGAAAAGTTGCCCTGATGCCCTGCCTTCATTAGGAAGGGCTGAGCCAGATGGGAGCAGGTCCTGCTCACAGAGCTCAGCCTGAGCCATGCAGGGACTGGACTACTCCATACTCATAGACTGTACACAAAGGCTGAGAAACTGGATGGTAAATTGGAGAACCTTGGTGTAATCTTCTTTTTGCTTTTTAATACCTTTGGAAGCAGTGGGAATTGTGGGAATACAGAGGGTACATCTGAATCTCAATAGGACATAAAAACTCAGGCAAAATACCAAACTAATATGGCTACACAGAATTACTGGAACATGCTGCTGTCTATTAAGTGCAGAGCAGAAGGTGAACAAGCTTGGATGTGTCTGCCAATTCAGAAATGTCTGTAATTAGATCTTATCAGTTACTTAACATCCTACTTCTGTCTATATTTTGTTTACATTAAGAAACCAATTACCCTATTACTAGCCAGTACATGTCAAGCAAATACAACATAATATGGTCCTGCATTTAAAAAGTGTAATAACTACAAATAACTACAATTAATTCTTGCCAGGTTTTAGAAAAGGTAAATAAGACTCTTTCTGTGACATACAACGCTCCATTTCAGTGAAACAAGTTATCATATATGAAGCATTAAAATTCAGAAACTCTGACCCGAAATGTTTCTGAGCATAACGCAGCAGTGCATTTAAATGTGAGTTTAAAATACACAAAGAATTTCAATGGCACTGATGGAACTACCCATGTATTGAAAGAGTATGTTCTGCAGCTTTGAAGAGCCTTTATTATCACTTCTATCCAAAAGTCGATCTCAGACCTTAAATTACTCCTTTTCCACACATTATCAACCCCCTAATACATGTTCACGTTTTCTCTTATCATTTGCTTTTTTGGTCAAAAACAGTCACAAAAGATATAATTAAAAAATAAATAAAAAATAAACTGAAAATACCTATGGCCATTAAAATTACACTTCAGGAAAAATTTCTGGCATGTTTTTACTGAATGTCTTCTATTTTAGCATGAGACAACTCACACAACCTATACTCAGCATTACATCTGTTTCAGCAGCTGAAGTTTTGAATACACTCCCCTCTTCACTTCAAGGGACAAAGTGATTTTGATACAGAATTCTGCAGTGTTTCCAGTGAGACCTTGTGCAGAGTCTGTGTACCTCCTGCGCTCTTAGTGCTTCATTATTGTCTGGAAACTGGATTAAGAGGTCATTGGATGGTTAGCCTTAAAATATTTCCATTAAAGGCTCACCCTCACCCTTCAAATCTACCATTTCATCCTTGTTTCTGCAAGGACACACGTCTTTATTCTAACCAACCATAAGTGTGTCCTAGGCAGCTGAGTGATGCCAAACAACCTGAGAAGCTCAAGATCATTTAAATAGACTGTTGAAATCTATGAGGTTCTGTTATAAAAGGGAAAAAAGTGAGAACAGCTCCCTGTGTACATTCACCCCGATCAAAAGATGAAGTTGTGTCCTGAAGTAAATGGCATAGCATTAGTAGGAGCATCTCTAAGGAGGTTTGCAGAAGATGGAGCTGTGGAACACAATCTGACTGCATTTTACTAGCAGGTAAAAAGATTAGCACGTACAACCCAGTACTGCGTTTTACAGTTTAGTTTTACTGGTGAATCTGAAACTATACAAGTAGTGGGAATATTCACTGCAAGTAGCGAGGTTAATCATAAGGTTATTTACCATCTTCCATTTATTAAGGAAAGGGTTCTCTTCCCAGTGACTGCTGCTTGAGACTTGTCCCCATACAACCACAATTAAAGGATTAAAGGGTGTTTTTGCCAAAGAGATTTTAGAGGCACTCTTTTGCTAAGGTGGAGTCAGAGACACTACTCCTGAACAGTGACAAGCTCTGTTTTGCTCTGTTTTTTCCCCCAGCTTACAGAGACCTAAAATGCAAAGAACTTGCTGTTAAGGGGAGCACACACAGGTAGGATTAGTAACAATCTGAGGAGAAGATTTACTAACGTATATATTTTTCTTTGAGTGTTTCCTTTCATTCCCATTCACATGGGGCCAGAAAACACTGCTGCTTTGGAGGTAGCAAAAACAAACTGCAGCATCCTTTTTCTATACCACTTATCAGAACGTGATGCCAATGCCAACAAATGACAACAATTATCATCAGAGTCATGTTTGTATATCATTATATTTCAGGTCTAATAGTAAACCTAAGAACACGTAGGTTTTCCACTCATTCACAGCACAGATGGCAGCAGCATGAGTTTTCACCACCTATCCCAGCATTTGCAATCACACTTTTGTGCAAAATCTAGGGCAGTGTAAAAATGATGGAAGCTATCAAGCTTGATAGCAATACAAAAGATTTCTTCAAGAGGGATTAAAATTAGGATACTTAATAAGATTTGGAGCTCCTCCAAGGAAATTCCATAGGTAGAGTACCACTTCCTATGAAATTGTACAAATCAAGTGATACAGTCAGTAACAACACTCATGCCCCAGACCTCCATAAACACTGAAAAATTTATCTAATCATCAAAGAGGAAATAAAGGAAGAGTTTTATAAATCTAAATAGTGAAGATTACATCAATATCAGTCCGTACCAGAACTCCGACTCTTACCTTCATAGGGGTATCTCTGCATCCATCTTAACCTTAGAACTCAAAAGGTAACATAAGATCATCTTTCATTAGTTCCAAGTAAACTATCAAACAATCTGTCATTCCACCACTCCCAGAATTTTTCATGTCTGGGGACTTAGGGGACAAGGGAACACTGGCAGAAAGATGCTACTGAATCACAGGAAAGCCAAAGAGTACTTGAAGAAGTCATGATGATAATTGAATGTTGAAACCCACAAGCCATTTCTCTTGTTAAACCATGGTAACTACAGCAACATTAGCACCCAATAATCAATTGAAAATACAATTTCAGGGTGACAAATTAGTGCCTATGGCTAACTTAGGCCTTTGAATACGCACAGGATTGCTAAAAATTTCAAATTCAGACATACCTCAGTTGTTTGAAAACAGATTAAGATCATCAATTCATTCCACACAGACTAATAAATTGTAATTATATAAGAACTTCTGGGTAGGGTTCAAGTTTGTGAAATATCGACACTACGTCTTTTTTAAGTTCTTTTTCTTTGGTAGTTCATTTCAGTGTTGAACATTTTTGTCACTGTTGTTAATAAATTTTGTTCAATTACCCAAAAGTATGTGAAATTCATTTCAGTATCTATCTTGGCATCACTACCCACAGGTGTAAAATTGTCTGCTAGTGCCAACCCACTGTACCCCTGGTTACATACCTATAGGTTGCCTTTATTCTTTTTGCTCCATCACATCGGACATTTATATAGCACTGCCTTCCTCTTTTCATGGGTACATCCTCCAGTTTTACATATATCCTCCAGTTGTTGTTATACATTGTCTGACAATATTCTATTACAATGGGTTTAGGTCAAAACCAGTGAGGAATGCTTTATATACCCGAACTGTACTAAATGTAATTCATGGCTCCATCAGGCTAGATGATGTAGCAAGTGTATAAAGGAGTATCAAGATTTACTTCAGCATCACAGATGGATAAATATTTATTAGAGTGCAATAAATTTCCTAAGGTGACTTCGTGCCATCCCGCAGAACATAGTAAAGAATTATATCCTTTCTAAACAACCCAATCATATGGCTCAAAACAGATTTAGGAATTTTTTTCATTATCTATATCAGAAACATTAAAGAATAAATGTCATAGGAATCCACCTTTTTCTTCCCAAGTAAATTCCATAAGCTCATTCTTAAAGACTAAGATTAGCACATTCTGACTATTCCTAGATTTAGGTGAAGTCCATATCTTAGTTAAAAAAAACCCTAGTGATTCTGACATATTTTTGGATGTCTGTTTCTCCTGCAAGCAATTCCTCATTTCTTCAGAGAAATACAAATTTTACATTCTTCAAAAGAGTTCAAAGAATGACGTATTCACAGAAGATAGCAAAATTCAGTGAAACTCAACACCTCATCTACAACTGTCCACCTTTCCAGCTCTGCTGTCTCTCAACAGGAAGAATCACAAAGTACAAGACAGCAGGTTTGGTTTGGGGTCATACAAATGGTAACACATCTGCAAGTAAAGGAGATACGGCTTTCTATCCAACTGTCTGAGTTCTGTGCACAACCTAGGATCTGGAAAGTCACAGATCATCTTCAGAGTTTTGTTCAAACTAATGAAAAGTCTGACAGGACTTGGTATACATAAAAACCTACTCTTTGTGAATTTGTATGAAACAAAACAGGAAATTAAATATTCTGTTTGTATAACTCAGTAAAATGCTTTCAGTATGCTCCTCTTGGAGAATGGACATCTCCCCAAATGAACAGTGGTTCCACCTGATTGTAGTGATTAGAAATTGACAGTGGTTGCCTAGATTCTGAAGTTAGGTTGAAAATAAGAAATTTAGCACCAAGCATCTTAAAGTTTTAATTCTAAAGCTGATATCTTACCAAATATAGCCATTTGCATTCCCTCTGGGAAAGGTTCTACCATTCTGTTTCCACTGACATGATGTTTATCTAGAAGAAAAAAATAGATAAATAAAAATGTAATAGAATATACACAACTGTTCTTACTTGACCTGAAGTCTGATTTATCAAAGCTCTCCTGTACAGCTCACCAATAACTGGGACTCCATAGCCTCTTGAGCCTATTTTTCAAAAGCACAGCACTCCACAGATCCCAGGACATAAAGTGGAGCTGAATTCCAATGTTGTGGTTAAGACAAGCCAGCTGAAACCGAGGTAACACATGCATGTAGAGCACCACACATCAACACTGACTGTCACAGGTACAGCACTCATTAAGCAGGCAGACAAAGCAGGGGTAAGCTAATTCTCTGATGCTGCTAGGACATGTTGGTCTTCCACGGGTATTTCTGGTGTGATCATGCATGAACCCTGCGTATTTCTGCCCTGGTGCAGTGCAGTGTCCATGGCCTTGGCCCACCAAAGTGCTCTCTCATGCTCTCTCCTCAACAGGATGTGGGGAGAAAATAGGATTAAGATAAATAAGGACATGGAGATCACTAATCAATCACCATTACATACATAATAGATTCAACCAGGGGAAAGCTAATTTACTGCCAACTGAAATAGGTTTAGATAGTGAGAAACAAAGAGTAAAACCACCACCATTCTTCACTCCTCCCTCTTCCCAGGCTCTACTTCACTCCTCCGTTCCCTCACCCTGGGGCCCCAGGGCTGTTCCTGACACATTTCCTCTCTCTGCTGTGTTGTTTTGCCCTTTATTATAACCTGTACACTCACAAGAGGAGCCACCAGCTTCACTGACAGACTTGGCTGTGCCCTATGGTGGCTAGTGGAACCAGCTGGAGTCAGAGGCCTCACAGAGACCACGCTACCAAAAACCTGCATATTTGCACCCAATTCACCCAGCAATCTGCTACCTGAAATGAGTATTTATACAACAAATTCTAATGCCACATCCGTTCACAACAGAGTGAGGAGGGCTTTGGAAACATTCTAGGCTGTGGAAGCAGACAGATGTCTACCTTGACCTGCAGACTAAATTATACTGAGGAAGGGCATAAGACAGAACTACTATACAAATTATTTGCATAAAAGCTAAATAAAGACTGATATTCAGTCTTAAGGGATACAATGCATGTGGAAAAGTGCAATAAGGATGGCACTGATGGTGCACACAGAGGAGTTTCTGTGCAAGACAACAGTTGAAACTTGCTTTGCTCCCTTTGCAACAAGATGGCACATCCCAACATACTTCTCTTTCATCTCATGTCCTCACCATAAAGAAAATTCGAGTCCTTGTGATATCATAGGTTTATAATTATTGTACAATCAAGACTTTATGTAGAACCTGGAACAGAGCCCTCAAAGCCCCAATTAAAATATAAAGATCCACAACAGAATATTCTCAGTCTTTTTCATGTTCATTTCCTAATCACACTCTTCTAAGAGTCACTGCCAACATTGGTAGAAAGTATTAAAAAATGTCTGAACTGACAATACAGGTTTCTGTCCACAAAACACTTTCCAGGGAGAAAGCCAAGAGATTTTCTCAGTATGTGTATTATATTTCTCCCTGCAGTACAGAATCTGGTGTGGAATAAAACAGGTCAAAATGAAAACACAGGACTGCCTTGCAAATTCCCTGAAAGCAGTATTTTTGATTAGCAGAGAGGCATAACACAGTTCTAATCCCAGCTGGCATCAAACATTTATCAACAGCCATTGATGGGGGGACGCAGGGTTATCTGCAGCTGATGCAAGAGGTCCTGTGAAGACACTTGTTTACATTTAGGGAGATTGAATGCCCTGTGCCATGCAAGTCAAGAGAGGGGCTTCTAGAAGGGAACTGTCAAAGGCTCCAGAGGGGGAGTAATATGGCCAGTGCCACACAGGGTTTCAACCTCGTTAGCTATAGCTTGTATTACCAACATGATCTATAGCCATCTGAGATGGGCAAACAGTCAGGAAAATTATGAAACATCATGCAAGATCAAATAAACTAACCCTGCTCTGGTCCTGATGGCTGCCTTCATTTACAGAGTGAATGACATACATGATGTATGATGTAGTTATCATTTCAAATGGTGAGGCGTTCAATATATTAAAATTAGTATTAAACTTTTAGAGGTGAATAGGGCTTGAAAGAAAATAATGTTTTCAGGCTCCTCAAGCCATTCTCCAATGTTGTTTCAAAGATCTTAGCTAGATAAAATAATTAATTTCCTTAACATTTATATTTTACATTTTTTACAGTATTCTCTGCCCTCTGCCTAGGTGCATTAAATAGTAAATAAAGAACAAAATTTACAAGGGCTTCCACAAAACACAAATTCTACCTTAGGAAGAAAGAAAATACGTATTGGTATAAAGATTCTCTTAACAAATACACTATGCAAACAGTACTGCAGTTTGGATTTTTAATGCTTTAATTCTCCTCTACAGGTTGGATTGAGGAACTCCAGAAAATCAGCAAAACCTTGGCCCCATGGAATTAGAAAAAAAATCTGATGGGCTTTCCATAACTTGTCAACAGAAACAACATATTGCATTTCCAAGTCACTGTTACTCTTACAGACTTACAATATGTAAAATAGAAACTACAGAGACTAGCAGTGAACATAGGGCTGGCTGTGACAGTTAACTTCAACTTCCTAGTGATTAAAAATAGTTCTTACCTTAATACTGTTGGTAGTTAAAGTGTTAATGCTTCAATGGACTACACAATATTCAGGCATTTGGAAAAGAAGAGTTGGGAGGACAAGGATATCTTTATAAAATCCTCGTGATCCTCTTGACTCTTATGATTTCAACAGAAAGCCAGTCGGTAAGGGATAATTTGTTCTTAAAATTGATATTCAGGCTGACAGCATTTTTGTCTACATAATTTTGCAACGAAGCAATTTGGGACTTCCTCTCAAAATTGCCAAATGCCGCTCTAGCCTTAACAGCAAGAATTCTCTACCATTCCTCAAACTACGTCTGAGAGATATCTGCAACAACATACTGTGCTCCCTGCTGAACAGAAATAGCATGCACTGAAAGCAACACATATCCTGGAGGTCTTGACATTCAACTTTAGCTTCAGGCAAAATCTGCTTTAGAGATACACAGTGCTGGGCCCTTTCTCCTGAGATGCTCTGGATTTTTATGGAAATAATCTTTAGACTCCTTCTCCTCTGTCTGTGAAACAGCATAATATATGGAAAAATAATCAAAAGTAGCTCAGTAGAATAATCAAAAGTTGCTCAGGTCCACAGTATTTAGCATTATTCAGTCTTTGAAGTCTAACACTGAACAGTTCCTAACATAGTCCTACAACTGTCCTTTGCTAACGATTGACTGCATTCAAGTAAAGTTAAATACATGGATTAGAATCATAAAATGACTTGGGTTAGAAGGGACCTCAAGGATCATCAAGTTTTTACTCCCCCCTCTCTTTCAGGCAGGGTTACCAGACCACTAGGTCAAGTACAAGATACATTACCCAAGGCTTCATCCAACCCTCCAGAGACGGGGCATCTACAACGTCTCTGGGCAACCTGTTCTAGCACCTCATCACCCTCTCAGTGAAAAACTTTCCTAACTTCTAACCTCAATCTCCCTTCCTTTAGTTTAAAACCATTTCCCCTTGTCCAAAAAGTTGATTTCCCTCCTGGTTATAATCTCAGTTTAAATACTGGAAGGCCATAGTGAGGTCTCCCCACAGCCTTCTCTTCTACAGACTGAACAAGCCCAACAACTTCAGCCTGTCATCTCAGGAGAGGTGCTCCAGTCCTCTGATTATCTTTGTGGCCTTCCTCTGGACCCTCTCCAAAATCCCAACATCTTTCCTGTGTTGAGGGCCCCAGACAAGGTGCAATATTCCAGAAGGGGTCTCACAAGGACAGAGCAGAGAGGATCAATCACCTCTCTCACCATCACTCTTCTGATGCAGCCCAGGATACCACTGGCCACCTGGGCTGCAAGGGCACACTGCTGGCTCATGAAAAGTTTTTCACCTACCTGGACCCCTAAGTCTTCCTCAGCAGGGCTACTTCCAGTTCTTCTCCTAGTCTGTACCTGGGATTAATTTGACCTAAGTGCAAAACACTGCACTTCACTTTGTTGAACCTCATTAAGTTGACAAGGGCCCACCTTCTGAGTTTATCCAGGTCCCTCTGCATGGCATTCTTTCTTTCTGTCCTATCAACTGCACCACTCAATTTGATGTTATCAGCAGACTTGATGAGGATATTTTCAATCCCATATTGATAAAATAAAGATGTTAAAGAGTACCGATCCCAAGACAAACCCCTGGGGGACACAACTCATCACCAGCCTCCACCTGGACGTAGAGCTATTGACCACAACCCTCTGGCTACAACTTTCCAACCAGTTTCTTATCCACCAAGTAATCCACCCTTCAAATCCATTAGAGATAAGGATGTGGTGGAGGATCATGTCAAAGACCTTGCAGAAATCCAGGTAGATGACAACAGTTGCCTTCCCTTTCTCCACTGATGCTGTCACTCCATCATAGAAGGCCACTAGATAGGTCAAGCACTATCACCCCTTAATGAAGCTGTGCTGGCTGTCTCAGATCACCTTCTCATCTCTTACATGCTTTAATATGTCCCTCAGGAGGATCTGTTCCAAGATCTTTCCAGGTACAGAGATGAGGTTCACTGGGCTGTAGTTCCCCAGATCCTCCTTCCTCTCTTTCTTATAAATGAGAGCAACATTTCCCGTTCTCCAGTCACTGGGAACTTCACCTGAGGGACAACACAACTTTTCAAGAGTGGCTCAGCAACCACATCATCCACCTCCCTTTAACCCTGGGATGCATGTTGTACAGCCCAACAGATTCGTATAGATTCATCCTCATATGGTGTCCTCAGACTTCTTCTGCCCTTACAGTGAGGGGCACTTTACATCCCCAGTTCCCACCTAGAGGTTCAGGGATATGAGAAACATGAGAATCCTGGCTGCCAGTGGATTCTGAGGCAAAGAACTCATTGAGTACTTCAGCCTTATTGAAATCTGTTGTAGACAGTTCTCCTTTCTTATTCATCAGTGGAGGTATGCTCTCTTTGGCCTGCCTCTCCCGACCAATGTACCTATAGAATCCCTTCTTGTTGTTTTTAATAACCCTCACTAAGTTCAGTTCCATTGGTGCCCTGGCTTTCCTAATTCTATCTCTGTATGTCTGGACAGTATCCCTGTATTCTTTCCAGTTGACACTTCCTTGTTTCCCCTGCCTGTACATGCCCTTCTTTTCCCTCAGGTTGACCAGCAGATCCTTGCCATGCCATGACAGTTTCCTACCTTCTCTGCCTGCAATAGGCAATATCCGTAAACTATCGAGAAACTACTTGAGAGAGTGTTAATTAGCCTAACCAAAATCACATTATACACTATCTTAGCAATCTAACAGTATGGACAACCAAGCTCCTGTGCCTAGACCTGTTCTCGGGAACATTTTAATTTATTAGCATACACTTCAATTATCTTCACAGTTCCATGTACGTCAATAGTATCTCACCAGGAATAGAAATTTAACAACAGAAGATGTTCTAATGAGAAATTTACAAAAATATATTTCCTTCAGACCAGCCTGATTTAGGCTTTAAGCAGATTTACTCTTCTGGTTGTACATATAAGGCTAGAGGAAAATCAAAACTCTGTTACATAAAAACATACAGAATCATAGAATGGCCTGGGTTGAAAAGGACCTCAAAGACCATCTAGTTTCACCCCTCCTGCCATGGGCAGTCACCAACCACTAGAGCAGGCTGCCCAGATCCACATCCAGCCTTGCCTTGAATGCCTCCAGGGATGGGGCATCCACAACTTCTCTGGACAACCTGTTCCAGTCAGTTACCACCTCATGAATGACGAACTTCCTCCTGACATCTAACCTGAATCTCCTGTCTTAGTTTAAAACCATTCTCTCTTGTCCTACCACTATCAACCTGTGTAAACAGTCATTCCCCCTCCTGNTCATCGCCTATGTCACTGATGAACATGTTGAAGAGCACTGGTCCCAAGACTGACCCTTGGAGGACACCACTTGTGACGGGCCTCCACCCACAAATAGAACCATTGACCACAACCCTTTGGCTGTGACCAGCCAACCAATCCATCGAACAGTTGATCCTTCAAATCCATACCTCTCCAATTTAGAGAGAAGGATGTGTGGGACCATGTCAAAGGCTTTGCAGAAGTCCAGGTAGCTGACATCCATCACCCTTCCCCTGTCCACCAATGCCATCACTCCATCATAGAAGGCCAACAGATTGGTCTGGCAAGATCTGCCCTTGGTGAAGCCATGCTGGCTGTCTTGGGTCACCTCTTTGTCTCATACATGCCTTAACATGGTAACCACAAGTACTAACTTGCTGCTGTTAAGTTAGATTCTTAATACAGTCGTTACTAAGGCATTTATAGCACGTATCAGGTCTTTAACAGAATACAACTTGTAATTAATAGATTTAAGCTTATGCTTCTGTCTTAAATATGCAACGTTATTGCACTCGTGTACTATGGAGCAGCCAGATACTCAGAGGGAAAATCATCTCTCACAACAATACAGATGACAGTTGGACCAAGAATGAAATTAGCAGTGCAGAAAGTCTATACAGGGGATTCTGCTTAACTGCAGATATCTGAGGGGAACCCTAGGATAAGATAACAGATGTCATTAATGAAGACAAGTTCCCTACTTGCAGGCTCAAATGAAGCAACCTTGAAAAGATTTGGCTTTCACAGAATGCTGATCTAGCACTGAGTGAAAACAAGAAATTTTCTGCTCTCAAAATACTCAACCTCAAGCAATCACAGCAGGTTTAAAAACATTACTTTATATTCACCCATAAGAGATTAATTTGTTCTTCATATTTTTCTTTTGTTTTTTTTTTTTTAAACCATTAGGGAATATTTAGACTGCATATCCAAACTTGTTTTTATCAGAGTGGCCAGAAAGTTATTATTTTTAAATGAAAACTGAGATTCTCCCATAATCAAATTAATCTAGGAGTAGGGATCATATTTGCACACAAGGACTGTTAATTTTCCACGGTAAGCACAGCCAGGAATTGAATTGAAAATAGCTGATTAACCAATTACCACGAGCCTCCTCCTTCCCTACCAGCTTTGCTGGGCTAGGACTTGGAACACAGTTCTACCACCCATTCAGCACAAGCATGATGAGCGCGTGGGGAGAGGAGGAGGAAAAGGGGTAAGGGTGAAGGAGGCTCATTTGCTTCCTAAAGCCCATCAGCTGCTTGAATGACTCCTCTTCCCCCATCTGTTTTGTCTCAGACGCTTTTCCCACTCATTCTTTCACAGCAATATCACTGAGGCTTTTTCTCCACTGGTACACCGAACACCCACTTGGCCATCTGCATGGCAACAAGGTCACCAAGAAGCTGGAAATTTCTGACAAACGACTCTACATCATTCTGTGACAGGCAAGGAGATATAAGAAGTTTGTAAAACAGTTACGAAAATAGCCAAGTGGATAGTACTTGCAAAAGTGGCAGATAAGTAATGATATATATCATAAGAGCTGAAAGGTAGGCACCAAAGAAACAGGTTGGATACTTATAAAAATCCCTTAGAAAGAGAAGTGATGCACAGCTGCTTAGGGAGGTGGGGGAATCTCCATCCCTGGAGGTGTTCCAGAGCCATGGAGATGTGGCACTGAGAGATGTGGTCACAGGGCATGGTGGGGTGGGCTGGGGATCATAGAAGTCTTTTCCAACCGTAATGATTCTCTAAGTCTTTGATTCTGTGATTCTATAAAAGCACTGCTCACTTTTACAAAGTGTTAGGTGAGCATGGTGTATATAGCTAGTATTTAGAACAGTTGCCAGGTTCATTTTAAGTTAAAGTTGATATGCAATAAAAGGACATTAAAACTTAGAGCCAGGTCTGTGCAGAAAAGACTGCTTTCATCTAAATAAAGAGTGATGAGGAAAACTGTTCCTCACTGAATAAGCAAGTTCTCTAAATGTTTCCTTCTGCATTTTGGATGTGAGAGGAGTGTGTCATCCATAACCACAACTCCACCTCTTTAAAACACAGCGATGAAAAGTGGGATGACAGACGCCATTTGAAAGCTTTGCTCATAATCTGCAGATAGGCTGATGGCATTTCACTGTGACCTATAGCCAGAATGCTCTTTTATTTGAAAGTTCATTGCAAGCCCAAGTTTAACTTTGGTGTCTGAGATTGTACACTCCAGAAGGACCACAGTAAAATGAATGCTGCGATGAGAAGGTGTCAGATTCATTGCTTCTGTGATGGCTGAGAAAGCTTTACTGCTTGAGAAGACAGGATTACCAGCAGTCTGAAAGCTGACGTGACAACAAATCTAGCCCACAGCACGACTGAACCACTTTGTGAGAAGTAAGACATTCAGTAAATGCTCCTTGTGGCATGATTGGTAACCCACTGCGAGATACACGGGCTATCAGGCCTGTTCATCCCCTACTGCTTTTTCATATAACACATTTCACTGCTGAACACCATCAATATACAGTACATAATTGAAGGACAGTGGGTTTCCTTTCAGGCTCGTAAACAAGAAATTATCTGATTTTTATTTCCAGTGAAAGACCACAACGTTTAGAAAAAAAATGGTGGAAATTTGGCAGTGCCACGTTTCCATTTAATATCTAATGACTAAAACGGTAAATGCTACCAAAGAGAAGAATCACTAAGTGAGACACACAAGAGGGAGAGGGCTGCTCAACTTCAGGTCTCTGCAGAGCTCATAGTGATAGTAGGTGTGTGATTTGTGGCAGAGTTTTGTCCATAAATTCTTTTTAGCTGATAACAAAATAGAAGCTCTTCCTTACTTTCAGGTCCAGTTCAATGAACAGAACTGTTAGTTCTGCAAGCTCCCATGTAAGGAGAAAACCTAATGTCAAAGCAGATGAAATCCCAAGTGCTGTGTTTTAAATCACTCTGTTCCCCCCAAAGGATATTTTCAGCTCAGAACATCGCTGCCAGAATCCAGCCATTCATGTTCCCAAATCCGACAAGTCATTTTGGTTCTCGGCATTGGCAGAGAGATGGCGTACATGATCTACTGGGTATCTTTCACCTCTCATTTCTGTGCTTCCATCATCCTCCGTCAGTAGAGATCAGCTGTCAACCCACTACCAATTAAAAATAGAGGTCAGCCCCGTAACGGTAACTCGCTGCCTGCAACTAATCGCAGTAGTGTGTCATTGTTCTCACATGGTGGTTCCCAACTATTATTAAACAAGCACGATGGCGTTAAATGGGAAATATTGGATGATGAATTTTGTCGAAAAAAAAGTAACTGCTCACTTATTAAAATAGGTCACGAAAGGAAGAATGGTAGCTGAAAATAGATTTGAAACGTATTCTGGAGATGATGTCTCAGAATGTGACACACAGTGCTCTGCTGCATCCATTCTATCAAACAGATTATTACACACAAACTGATTGATGCTACAAAATGTGATGCGCCCTAGCACAGCGTGTCAGTTCAGAACCCAAAACACATGGACTTCTCAAAGAAACATAGGTTATTTTTAATGAACAAAGGCAGGATTATCACACCCTGATTTTGTTCTTCCGCATATCTTAGTGGGAAATGCAGCAACAAGAACGACAGGAAAGGAAGTTTTTGAAAATGGAAATGAATTCATTTCTTAGGAGAGGGCAGTGAGGAGACAGAAGGGGGGAAAAAGCGATTTTGAAATTTCCAATCTACTGGGGTTTGCAGATTAGTGGCTGAACAGCTGTGCCTGTAGCTGTGTGACTGTGCTAATAGGAAGCAGTATGTCATGTGGCGACGGACCACAAGGGAAGCCAGCAGAGCAGTGTGAAAGGGTGGATGGGCTGCAAGGCCATAGGAGATGGCATCTGCGATTGGGAAGACAGGAGCGCACACATGACAATGAGAAAAGCCAGCTGAAGGCTCCTGCACAAGACCAGAGAGAGAGCAGACGTAAATCCTGGGCATGGGGCAGTGGGCGTCCCAGACAGCAGCTGGGAAAAGGATAGTGGGGTGTTCAAGTAAAATATAAGGATCAGGGAGGGATGTATTAAGAGTAGAGCCAGAGGAAACTGCCCTAGAAACTATAATAAAGGACACAAAAGCACATGCCACTATGTGACATTCATGCATGTAGCATGTGAGACCTCATAAACTGACTGTACCTGCACGTGCTGCTTAATATATTTTCCAGTTCTGTAGACCACGTGTTTACATTTTGAAGTTTGGGGTAGATGCATCAATGCTAAACTAAATGCATTCAAACTGGAATTCATACCTCTTAGCTTTAGACATCTACAATGGATATTTGCAACTGAATTCAGCCTTGGATTTTTCTGCACTCTGGAAAGAAACACACACTGCTGCAGTGATTCATCTGACATATTTGGGATGTTTTCTTCAGGATAAAATGAACCACATTCAAAAGTGTCAATTTCTCAGTGTCAATTATAAGGAAACTAGTGATCAGCTCAGATGAATTCCACCTCTATCACCTTCAGTAATATCACTGAGATTTACGACCTAGTCAGTGGGAGGATTATATGTACCTGAGTACGCATGCATATTCATCAAGTAAGGCCTTGACACCAGTGGAGATTCTGAGTTATAAACCAGAATAAATAAAACAGACAAATGTATATAAACCAGACAAATGTTAACAGTAAAACATTAGATCAAAATAGCAGAGGGAAATGATCTTATCTACAAGGGTTGCTGGAAGGTACACAATCTCATACCCAGTTTTGTTCTGTGCTGCAGAAACTGACCTCTAATTAACAGATTTTCACCCAGGTTAGACAGTTTGCTTTTGTTGAAGTGGACGTGGAAATGTTAACAATTGTTAGCCTGCTTCTGTGCAACATACAGTCAAGCTGATGGTAGACTTCCTTACCTACAGAGACGTCAGCCGCCAGCCTTGTATCATGATGCAGTAACCCGAACAAAAATCATAAAATTAATATTGTGTTTTAGTGTTTGCAACTTAATGCACAGCCAGGGCTGGTAATTACACTCTTCTACAAAAGAACAGGTCAGCACACCATCATACGAGAGAATACAACAGCACTCTGTAATGATCAGCAGCGCACTGAGTGCCTAGAAAAAGCCCTAACCCAGAACAGAGTGTGATATTGAGTTATCACAGTAAGGCAGACGGTCTATCCCATTTCTACCGTTCCTGCTTTTCAGGCACTGCCAGTAGCATCTGGTTGTCAGTGCAGGAATTGAACAGGGCTGATAAAATACAACTGGACTTTATTGCAGAATTCCAGACAATGCCTTTGCAAACCCCACTTGAAACCCTTATCTAACCCAGCTTGGATAAGAGTACTATCAGACAGAAAGATCCAAACAAAGGATGATGATAAGCGCAGAGTTGGGAGGAGATGTCCAGTGGGGTGTGGCAAAGAGGACTGTTAAGCCTGGGTTTATTTAGCAGCTTTATTAATGATCTCAACGACAGGGTGAAAAGCACATGAATAAAACATGCACTGGATACTCAACTGGGACATCATGTGTGCACCATGAAAAACGAAAACCAGCACAAAGCTCTAGGCGGAAATTCTGCAGTGAAGCACAGAGAGATGCAAAGTAGCTCCAGGAATAGGATGGTGTGCTTATTACGGAGAAAGAGCTTGTGCTCCAGTCTTTCTGGAGGAAAAAACCATCTAAGAGGGCAGGAACCAGAGCCTGAGGGAAGGACAGAAGATTTGCGGGTTAAAGAAACTCATATAACGGCCAGACCCTGGAAACCCATGTGTCCTCAGCTTCTCTAACCGAGACCGCTGCTGCTGGGGACACAATCCCAGTCACTATGCTTCCTGGCACTTCATGGCTCAGCATCTCTGTACTTGTGAATCAGCAACACAGATGCCAAATGCTTGCCTAGTCTGTGATAAAGAAAGCCAGCTTCACAAAACAGTGCAGACCTAATGGTAAAATCCCCAGACTGCTTAAATGCATTGGTTTTTTTTCCTCATTTCCTTTTACAAATTCATATTTACATAAGCAATCTTCTAACTGTGACTTTTGATTTAAGAGGATGCCCCTTTCTGAGGGTTCAGTCTGAGAGCAGTTAGGTCTTCTGCCAGCTAATACTGGCTATCTTAACACCAACAAGCTGTTACTGACTCTTTTTGTTCAGAGCTTCTCAAAATCAGACTAAAGATGTTTTTGCTGGCTGTTCACATAAAACATTCAAAGCAGAAGAATCCCTTTGAATTTCCTGGCTGGACATGAATTTGGAGATAAATAGCAGAGCAGTGGTTTTTCAAGTTTTTAATTACATGCGTAGAGGCAGAACTCAAAACGTTTTTTTTTCCTGAAGAGGGAATCTCAGATAAATGCTGTTTCTCCAATACACACTTATTTGAGTAATACTGCCATATTTTAATATTGCAGCAAAACATCTCGTCGGGGCTAATGAGATCACACCAACTCCCTTGTTCTTCCTGAAATACAGCATTGAAGAGCTTGATTCAGGAAAGGTTCCTCTTATCTACAGCACCTGGGCTAATGGTGAGAAATATGCAGCACTGGGCAATTCATTGTATTTAGGCATTCACAGACTGAAGAAATGAATCCTATTTACAGGTGACTACTTTTTCCCCATTGATTGATGAGGCCAATGGTGGTTAGCTCAGATGAAGATTTCCCTGTTTGGCCAAAGGAATTCCAACCAGAACAACTATTTCCACTTCACTTAGAGGCAATCCTCCCCCCACAAGAAAGCAACTCTCCCTCTTTTCTCTGTCTACTCATCGACACACTGTACCTTCAAGAGGCAAAAATGCACTTCTTCATAACCATTTTGCATTTGTCCTCCTTGAAAATGGAAAAATTTTCAAGACTCAAGACCGTAGACAACCCATGTTTATCTGATTTTAGCATCTAAAAGTAATCTAACCAACGTATACTACGTTTCCCAGAAATGTATAATGTTCATCATATCAATAACACAGTGACAGGTGAAATAACTTAACAAAGTGAACAATGTCACTGATAAAACATGTCTTGATTCCCAGTACCTCATGGCAAAGAGCCTGGCTAACTCCCTCTTCAGATTACTTAAAAAAGTGTGTTGATTGCCCTAATGAAACCCAGCGGAGGGAATTCAACAGTTGCTTTCCATTCATGAGTTAACGTCACTCAGCCACCTACAATTCAATTTTTCTAAGGCCCTGAGATTTTAATTGGAGTAATACTTCTATTAATTACAATGTCTAATAACAATGTCTAATTCAGACATCTGCTAAAAGTATGTAATGTTAATTTATTGGAAAACCTCCAGCAGTGCTCAATTAAAATGTTCCCCAGTTAAGCTAATGCATATGATTGGTAATGAATAGCAGAATAAGATACCGTTAATAAAAATAATAGCAAATAAAAACAATAAAACCTTGGGTGTGAGGCTGACAAAATTAAGGATGCAGAATTCTTCCTTAGGTGGCAGAAGAGGAATTTTTGAAAATGGAATATTCTCAGATGGGTTTGGGAGCCTATCTGTAGAGCATTGCTCTAAATTGGCATCCACAGGAGGCATTTGTTGCACAAAACACTGCAGGAAATAGCATCAATCCTTACTTACTGTTTTTCTTGTTTTAATTGCAGTTTTCCATCACAAGATATTTTTCATGCTCCTTAAGGATGTAGGCTTACGCAGTGGCCTATATTTGGCAGAGTGGGCTTTGCTATTTTTAAATAATTACACTGCTTTGCAGCATGTCTGCAGGCCCGTGAATTAGATGGATAGGTGAAACAAACAGTGCTTCTGCTCATAGGAACATCGCCCTCCCGTTATCATTCTTTGCCTGACTGCGTGGCCCCACAAAGCCATTAATCTGTTGTTGTTGTTTTTTAAACAGATCTACAAGAAATGATGGAAATGAGGAACCGTGCGGCCTCAGCAAAGCATTACAATACACCGTGGCCCCTTAAAGCACGGCTGACATTTCTTTCTTTCCTTGTGAAGATGTCAGCAGCTCTGAGCACGAAGCAGCGTGCAGTTTGTGATATAGTATCTCCCTCATCCACATTCCCCCTTGATGGCAGATTATCTGCCCGGAGGTGGCATGAGGCCTCCGTCAGCTGTCAGTCAGCAGATGAGCAGGAACGGTCCAATGCCTCTTTCCCTCAGCTCCTGACAGTGATGAATGACCGGGCTCGGTGCTCAGCAGAGCCTGACGGGCCCAGGCCTCCCCTCGCAATCTGTTCCCGATGAACGTCAGCCTTCTCATTGCATCCCCCCAACATGAAGTTGAGGCCTGCGGGCTCTCCTGGTTCAAAAAGGGGAAATGAGGCTTTGCTCCTTGAAGAAGCTCATAGTAGTAAAAATAAAGATGAGTACTGTGTCAGAAAAGAGCGCAGGCACCACTTAGAAGGCCTCCATACAAAAGACAGATATACCTGATTCAAAGCTGCAGAAATACACCTCAAATATGGTTTACCCAAAGCACTGCTCTCCTTGTGAAACAACATGCCATTGCTTCTCTTTTCGCATGCAGAGGATGGGGAATGGGACTCTAAAGCAGAAAATTCTGAACGCCAAATAGGAAGTTGTTGATCATAGAATGGTGTGGGTAGGGGACCTTAAAGATGACTTTATGAACCCACTGCACAACTGGGAGTTGTCTTATTTTATTTACCTGTAAAAAGCTAAGCTATGCATTCCGGTGGTGATTTCTAATGCATCACACCACAAACATCAACATTTATAGCACTGAATTGCTTCACTGAGATGACCAGGCTTCCTTTCAGGTAATGGAAAAGGACAGGTACATCTTGTGACGTCTTCAGCCACCATTGCTGGTCCAAAGGAAATCCATGTGAAGTACTGCACTGACTGACTAAATCAAGAAGTACAGTACATGTATTAACTATGGCTCTTAGGTGTTTACAAAAAATCTTATAAGCAGATCACACACAGCATTTTACTAAAATACTATTTGAGAGTGAAGACAGCTGCCATAATGAGCAAAAACATGTTTAGCAGTCTTTGTCTGGCCTTTAAGAGCATTAAAGGGCTATAAAGGGCTTTCATTACCATGTAATTGGTAATGAAAGATTAGAGAAAATCCAGAGACAGAATAGCAAAGGTCACATCACAGGTGCTCCAGCAGAAGGGCAAAGGAAAGATGCACAAGGAAGGAACACAAGTACTCCTAGCCTCACTGCCAGGCACAGTAAGTTCAACTTTGTCTTTAACATAGAATCGCCAAGGGTGAAAAAGATCTCCAAGGTCATCCAGTCCAATAGTCCACACACCATCAATATTTCCCCACTAAAACACGTCCCTTAGTACAACATCTCCACATTTCTTGAACACCTGCAGGGGCGGTGAATCCATCACGACCCTGGACCCTTCTGGGGAAGAAGTTATTCCTAACATTCAACCTGAATCTCCTCTGCAAAACTTGAGGCCATTTCCTCTAGTCCTATCAATAGTTACACTGGCCAAGTTCTAGAGTTCTCCCTTTGAAAAGAAGGAAACTGACCCAAAAAGTTATTTTGGCATCTATTTTGCATATTTCCCAAGGTTAAGCACTCTGAATTCTTCTGTATGACCAACAGAGGGTTAGGACCTTACAAAAAACAATTCAGACAACCTAAAGTTAGACATAAGCTTTAGATTTAGTTCTGAAGGTGTCTGCCTCCCAGTTTTCTTCTCCATTGACTGGAAGGAGAAACACAGGAGATTTTAGTTCCCTAATGCTAAAGTTAGCACTGTTACCTCAAGACAGCTACCTTACACTAAATTCAGTTTCAGTGAACAGCCTTACAAATTGCAATGAATTTCATCTTAAAGCTACAATTTGTTTTGAAAATTATCCAAATGGACTTTTCAACCTCTTATAGTAAGAGATATAAGTAAACAAAGCATGTATAGGTTGGTAATTTTAACACAATTCATTTCATTCTACGGCAGTCATCTGAAATATCCTACTTTGATAATGTTCATCTCCCCTTTGACTGTTAAGGACTCATCAGCTCAGCAACTCAAGACTGGGCACACCTAGATTTTACCTAAATGAATCTAGCAGGTTTTTTTTACTATGTGCAGAGAAATGTCGGAATCCAATTTCAATATAATTTTCCAATGAATCTTGTATTTCTAAAGAATGTCATTCTGGTGAGGAATAAAATAAATATGGCATAGTAAAAGGGCTGTGTTGTTCAGACAGCAATAGCTGCACCACAATATCTGTTCTATTACCATCATTAACAGTAAAATCCACCTCCTTACACGACAGGAATTGAAGTCTTCCTCCACTGAGGAAAGATAAAGTGTATTCTCCAAATACATAACACATTCCTTTCAATACAAAATACACTTTCTATAATTAATAAACTACATCCTTTTAGAAATTTAGCACTCTCTATGGTCTTCTTTATCTCTACAGGATCTTAAAAAAAGAATCTGAATCAACTCCATTATGCACTGAAATTAACTGAAATACTCAGCTTATATCGTAATTGAATAAATTGGGGTGTAATAGATGTATCCATTATGGTTTTACACGTTGTATATAAACTACCTAGAGTTCTCACCCATGGTTCAGCCTAGGCTTGTTCAGCACAGCCATGGTAAGACAGACAACTCAGCGACCCACCATCATTCTTTAACAACTCACTCGTGTGTAACAATTTTACAGGTTGTAATGAATGCGGGATATGAGAATGCTGCTGTATTTCAATCCCTTCAGCCCTGGATGAGTTCACACAGCTCTCACTGCTTCTGTAATCTCTCACATCTGTGTATCTTCTACTTCAGTGGCTGGCCACAGTATTCCTTCCCCAGTTAAACCAGGAAATAGAGGACAACTGCTGGGAAATCCTGCCTTACAATTTTGTCAGCCGCTACTCATGCAATTTTATGAGCAATACCTGCTAATGTTGGAGATTTCATGGCAGACAAAGCATATTTTTGGCAGATAAAATGGAGGCAGAATTTTTTTGCATTTTTCCCTTCATAAAATGACAAAACATAATGACGGTTTTAGTACTTCAATATGTCTTTATCTACAAGAAGTAAATATAACATCAAGCATCCTGAGCTTATAGTGCACAGTTTGCAGAAAACTGCAACAGTCCTATGGTATTTTTATCTTTATAATGCTGAATAGCATTGCAAATGTCTCCAATTTGGTACTCTTTTTTTCTTGCCACATCCATTACAACCAGCTGCAGTTTAAGGTACGACATAATGAAGGGCAGATTTCCAGAAGGATTCAGCAGCCCCCATTGAACTGATGGCAGGTTTTCTTGAGAGCTCAGCACTTCATATTGTAAGATCTTCCAAACTCTGACTCCGGCTTACTACTTCAATGAGCAATAGAGAACACTCCACCAGTGCAGCCAAACCACGTTTGGGTTTTACTTGTGAGCACCAACCCCAAGATTGGGCTTGCTTCAGCCATATGCAAAAGTTTCTAACTTTGTGCAAATTTTAAATGAAAGACACGACTAGAAAGAGAAGTAATCTCTGTCTACACACAAAGTAGATGGAACAGCATTTAGATGCTCCCAAAATTTGGGAAGTAAGAAAACTTCTGCCTGCTACTGACCCACGGGTGAAAGGCTTTCTATGACATAGAGGTCCCTTCCAACCCCTACAATGCTGTGATTCTGTGATTATCACAGCTCCAAAATATCAAGTTGTTCAGTAAAAAACAAAAACGAAAACAAAAAACCCTATAATTAGATTCTCTGACATTCTCAGATGAAAAGCTTGAACATTCCCAATAATAATAATTAATTATGTTTTTCTCCACACTTTATAATACCTCTTGACATAAGATAATGTTTATTGCTCTAGATCCATAAAACACTCTAGACCCAGTTTAACAAGCAGTGAGGGAATAATGAAAATGTAATTGCCTTTATTAAGAAGGTTACTGATGAACTTTATTTGGTATTTGAAAATTGGAAATCTATGTTATGTGTAGAATACCAAAAAAAAAGAAATACATTAGCCTATATGTCAAATCATCATATACATTAATAAAACAATTATCAGGTCAGCATTGACCTCTGCGGCATTAGGATCTCTGAAGTGGTTCAGCCAGAAAGAGGATGGGTTAAAAAGTCACTAATTTTGGCAACGTTTAATCTGTGTATGCCACTCTGCATTTCAAATTTCACTGCCTTTCCCAAAATGAAACAAAAACTTTGCCATGATAGTTCCAATGGAGACTTGGATGAATACTTATCAGCAAGACTGTAAAAGCATTTTCTAATGAAAGTCACTCACATATTGAAATTAATTTGCTTTGACCATGCTCACTTTGCTTTTGTATTTACTTTCTACGAATATTCAATTGATTGAATTTGCCTGCTATAACTGTTCAAGGAAAACCAATTTCGAAAATCACATAAGTGGGCATTCAAGAAGCAGAATTTAAAATTCACCCTTCTACTTTGTCTCAGTTACTGTGAAAGCCTCAATGCTATCTCATACTTAATAGCTTTATTGAATTTATTCTCACAGTCCTCAGAAGGACAGAATTAGGAACTACTTAGCATGGCTCTGGTAACAGAAGCCAGGAGCAGAGAGGAAGACTGAATATGTACATCCCAAGGTCTAAATTAGCAGTCCTAACAATATCATCATCTTCAGCTTAGTGAACAGTAAGGAAACCTGAAACAGGAAACAATCAGCCAAGCACTACAATTTTTATTGCAAATGATCATAAACAGTGTGTAAACTAATGGGGAGGGGGTCAGTGACTAATATCTAGCAAGGACAAAATTATTTAGCTATTCAAGTACAACCAAGACAACCTTGCAAATTCAAATGAACTACCCTTCATCTATTCATATATCTACATTCATGTATGACTGTATAACTGAACTTCAGTAATTAATCTCAGTTTCAAATTCCTGACAGAAATACAATTAACTCCATAATTTTGAAAATGTGTCACTGATTTACAACATACTGTTTAGCCCTTACTATTTAGGCAATCTCTACACAAACTTATCTATCCACAAGCAGCTCAGAATTCTTGATTTGAAAGGAAGCTGTGGTAGCAGTTAATGTAAATAGGAACACTCTGCTATATAACTTCCCCAGAGCCAAAAAATACAGGCAATATATATAAATGCAAAAAGTAATAACAACCCACCAAAGCAGACAGTGAACTTTAGATACCAGATACGCCCTGATCCAACAACTCAACAGTGAGGGAAAGAAATCAGATTAGCTAATCTATCCCTGGGTACAATTATTGAAAGTATTACCAAAAAATGACAGAAAGCAGAGCCAAGACAGCAAAATAATGAGGTGATCCATTCAAAATCTACACATCTAAGTACGTTTTATCTAAATAAGCATGTTTTTTTCTCATTACAGTCAGAAAGTATTCAACCCAGATGTAAAAATGTTGAATGGCTCATTCAACATCTCCGCTCAGATCTTGTACAATATCTGATATTGCCGTGCAGATTTCAACAGCACAGCAGACCCAAATCTTGGTATTAATTCATATCTACCACTGCACGACTGGCAGTGGAAGATGCAAATTGATATGATTTAATATATATGAATTGAATTTCAATATATGAATTAGTTCTAGCTTTCTGTGACACACAGGTGCTCAAAAAGTTATTTCTTATTTCAGGTAAAGATCACAGAAATGGAGTCTCCAAACCATTCTCTAGAGTAAACTACACAGCAGCAGTAACCTGTTTCCCTAGTCATCAGGGCCTTCCATTTGGCTAAGTATTTACCAAATGTCTCATTCATTTAAAATAACATCATGTAAGAATTTTAAACAAAGATTAAAGAACAGAAAGAGAAAATGGACTTCCTGCTTTTAGATAGTTAGGTT
Source organism: Odontophorus gujanensis (assembly GCA_013399175.1). Classification (NCBI taxonomy): domain Eukaryota; kingdom Metazoa; phylum Chordata; class Aves; order Galliformes; family Odontophoridae; genus Odontophorus; species Odontophorus gujanensis. The sequence goes on along the minus strand of VXAB01013126.1, from coordinate 16,749 downwards.
TGAGATATTTAAGACCACACCTTCTTTCGCAGAATCACAGAATTGTAGGGGTTGGAAGGGACCTCCAGAGATCATCAGTCCAACCCCCCTGCCAAAGCAGCTCCCAGCCCATGTTGCATAGGTAGGCATCCAGATGGGTCTTGAATGTCTCCAGAGAAGGAGACTCCACCACCTCTCTGTGCAGCCTGTGCCAGTGCTCCATCATTTGCACTGTGAAAAATTTCCCACACACATTTGTGCAGAACTTCCTATGCTTCAGTTTGTGATCATTTCCCCTCGTCCTATCACCACACACTGCTGAGAAGAGTCCGGCCTTGTCCCTTGGCCTCCCGCTCCTTAGATATTTATGGATATGGATCAGATTCCCTCTGAGTCTTCTTTTCTCAAGGTTGAACAGCCCCAGGTCTCTCAGGCTCTCCTCATAAGGGAGGTGTTCCACACCCTTTATCATCTTTGTTGACCTCTGCTGGACTCTTCCCAGGAGATCCCTGTCTGTGTTGTACTGGGGAGCCCAGAACTGGGCACAGTACTCCAGACGAGGCCTCACCAGGGCAGAGTAGAGGGGGAGGTACACTTCCCTTGACCTGCTGGCCACGCTCTTTTTAATGCACCCCAGGATCCCATTGGCCTTCTTGGCCACCAGGGCACAGTGTTCATAGCCAACCTGTCATCCACCAGGACACCCAGGTCCCTCTCCTCAGAGTTTCTCTCTAGCAGTTCATCCCCCAACCTGTACCGGTGTATGCAATCTTTGGATGGTTTTAAAATCTACTTTTCTTTTTGTCTTACTAGAAAAAAGGAAGCGTACTTTCTTGGTGAACGTGTAAGATACACCTGCTTTATTCTTCACACTGTCTTTGCTTGGATGTCTTGTTTATGACTTTTCACTAGACACACCTGGTTCACTGAAAATAAAGAAATATTGTAGTAAACCTAGTAAAATTTCAGGGCAAATGTTAGGTCATTCTATTATTTTCATTCATATCTTCCTTCCTTTTTTTACAACACAGTTGTATCTCCTCTTAAAGCAGACTACAAGCTTCCCTTGCAAAGGGTTACATCTTTTTTTTGTGTTCTCCATTATCCTGTACAGTGCAGCACCATTTTCCTGATTAGGAATTCTGGTTAATAAAAATTATTATTTCTATTATCCTTATTTGATGCAACAACACAGCTACAGACCTTTTAATAAAGGACTTTCCATGATTACAAATTATTCAGTGGTTGCTAAAAGGTGCACAAGTCTATGTGCACCACTGTATACTGAAGCATACAGTTGGGAAGGTAAATCAGAACCCATTCATAGAACAGAAAAAGAACAGAGAAAAGCAAAGTGGTCTCTTCATCTAGGTTATGTTCCCTTACAATTTCTCACCCAAGCACTAAGCCAGGCTAAGGATGGCAGGTAAAAAGTTGAAACTATCCCAATCCAGCATCGCTGATACTTCATCCTAGTGTGGGCAAAGACGGAACAGAAACAACTCCAAGGATGTCTTTCAGACAATTTATGGGAACAACTTGTTTGGTAGGCTTAAGTAGGTTGCAAACATTTCCCACTAGGGAATCTGTTTTCCATTTTTTCAAATAAAAAAGGTTGCCTTGAACCATTTTTTTTCAGAGGGTCATGGGAGTCCTTCTGGCTCCCTACAACTCCCCAAAAGGAGGCTGTGGTGTGGTCAGGGTCGGCCTCTTCTCCTGCATAACTAGTGATAGAACTAGAGGTGATGGCATCAAGTTCTAGCAGGGGAGGTTCAGGTTGGATATTAGGAAAAATTTCTTCTCCGAGAAAGGGCAGTCAGATGCTGGAATGGGCTGCCCAGGGAGGAGGTAGGATCACTGTCCCTGAAGGTGTTCAAGAAACATTCAAATGTTGTACCAAGGGACATGGGGAAATGCTAATGAACAGTTAGACCAGATGGTGGACAGTTGGACCAGATGATCTCAGAGATTTTTTCCAACCTTGGTGATTATATGATTCTATAATTTTCACTTAACTGTTTTGTAAGGAAAGGCCAAGTTCCATGCACTTTTTCAATGTTTACCATTCAGAATGTCTTCTGACAATGTGATTCATATCATTAATTTTAAACCTTTGCAAAACAGTATCTTCACTTCCTGCACGGAAAGAAAAGATGATAAATTCGGACACTTTTCTTTTAGGCTCTAAAATTTCTGCATTAAACACAGATTTCCATTATTACTGATCTAATAAGTCCTATTCTCATCTGGGCTATCAGCAACTCAATAAGTAATTACCATTCACCTTAGGCTGTTCCAGTCCATTAGACCAATACTGATGACTCAGGGGAGGCAATAAACGAAAAGCACACAGCTGATAAAAGAACAGAAAGCGATGTGAGAAAATGCTGCTGCTGTAACTCATGCTCCATTGCTATGTTTACTGAGAAATGCACAAATATTGCTCAATTTTATCTAAATTGATACGATCAAATGTAGAATAAGTTTGTAAATTTAATGCTTTACTTCCTTGCACAGCTAAACAGAAAAGCTGTTCAAACTGATGTTACAGAGGAACTCAAGACCTATATTTATTTCCAGTCCAAGTACATAGTGACTGTTTGTGCTCTGCTCTATTGCTGGAGACTGAGTTGCCCTAGGGAGCTGAAAACCCATAACTGAATTCACTCTGATTCTGATATCACCCAGTCCAATGTATAGAAGATGTCTGTCCAGTTATGCTGCAGCTAATCAGCTCAGAACAATGTTGGGTGGTCCAGGGCGGAACCAGGAGTTGGACTCAGTCCTTATGGATCCCTTACAACTTGGGATATTCTGTGATTCTATGAACCTATGAATGCTCTGTGGCTGTTGGTGGAAGGAAGGAAAGGAAAGTGAGTTGCGTAAGACATCTTTGCCCAGACTGCAGCCAGTCCCATCCCAATATTCTGCCCTGCTCAGAAACAGACAGTATTTCAGAGAAGGTCAGTGAGAACCTCAAGATCTTCACTGAGGGACACATCAGGAGAAACAATGGTCGTAAACTCAAAGAAAGGAGGTTCTAGCTGGATGTCTAGGGGTAAGCTTTAATCTGAGGAAGGTAAAGCACTGAACAGGTCATGAAGAGATGCTGTAGGATGCTTTACTTGCAGAGTTTCAAGACACAGCCAAACAGAACCCTGAACAGTATGAATTCTGGGCAGGAGGTTTGACTTCAGATTTCCTGAGCTTCCTTCCATCCTGAATAAATCTCTATTTCAGAGATACTGATAGTCATTATGAGAAGATGAACTTTAACATGTGATTGAGATGCTATCTCTGTCAGCGTGCTGTATGAGTGTATATATAACACTAAGAGTCAAAATACAATAATTTGATGATGACCTCCTGATTGTGTTTTCAATCTCAGCTCTTGTATCACAAACTGCACATCACATCCAGGGCATGCAGCCACTGCTCTGTGCACTCACTGATGCTGACAGAAATGAATCAAAATTCTCTAACTGTCAATAAAACACTTACAAAGGATTTAGACTGTTTTGCTGAGTATAACAACAGCATAAGAAATACTAGACCAGTGTTCACATTAAAAAGGCTCAGGATGTGGGAAGGTTCCCATTCATTGTATAGATCATTGTACATTTGATTTCTCCATGCAAACAGGCTCTTTCATTTAAATAAAAATAATGTTTAACATTTTTATTGGAATTTTTCTTCTGATCAAAATAGAAGTTCTACTAATAATGTCTGCCTTACAATTACAACTTTCTGAAATAACCAAGGTCAATAAAACACCTGTTGACAATTCAGCTACTTTGCTTATAAAAGTCATCAAGAACTTCTCCAAAAACTTTTGCCAAAGAATTTCAAGATTCCTTATAAAGTTTAAATTTTCAAAAAGAAACTCTCTTGTAATTATGGAGTTTACATTATTTATTTACTTATTCATTTATTTAGGTGAACATTATTTAAAGTGCATTTCTTTCTGTCTTTTCTTCCGTAGATAATTCATAAATTTATCTTGTACACCACTGAATGGGAACTGCTGAGTCACGGCCTGAACCACTGAATGAGCACCTGAAGGAAAGAGCTGGTCAGCCCTGGGAGCACAGGTGAAGGCAATTCACCTGTGTGACCAGAAGAAGTGGAACCACGCTGCACCCCTCTTAGACCTCATTTAAGGGCTGACTGCCACTGAGAAAGGATCTCTTTCCGGAGATACCTCCTTTTGGAGTTCCTTTCCCCCAAGCCTAGATCTTTGGAGATGGCTGAGCTCTCATTTTCCTTCTTTTTGTAACACCTCTTTGTTTGTGCTGGTTTCTGCCCTTATAACCCTTACAGCCACAGAGCTAGCAGATGATATAAGAAGCATGTGCTTTGACTAACTCATATCTAATGAACGCTGTGTATCCTATTTAGGATATATGTTCACCTGTTTTTCAGTTGATCAGACTATGAAAGAACTCCTAAGGAAAGTCAACCTTCTATACCCATTTTACAGACAGAAGGCTATGAAAGTTCACAGGATCAGTCCAAACTACTTTACAGCCTTACTGATGACATGCACTAGAAAATTTTTAATGAGCTGATCTGTAAGGAAAAACGTCTCTATTAAGATGTGTTGTTCCTCTCTCAGTGGTTAAATGATTGTTTCCAGAAGCAATAATCAGCTGCTGATATGAAAGCACCCAGTTAATTAGCTAAAGATTGTACTATTCTTAGAAGCTGCACTATTCAGTCAACCATGGGAAATAGTTTTATTTTACAATATTATTAAATGCCACTTTTGAAATTGTTTAGCTGGTAATGCAATTCTTGAAAATGCCTTTCACTAGAAAAATATCTTTGTTCATTAGTAATTGCAAAAAAAAAAAAAGCAAAATCTAGCAGCTACATTGTGCAACAAGATAGCTCCTTGCTACCACTTTACAACTTTTAATTATTGTAGAAGAGTCTAGAATAATGCCTAATAAACATTTACATTAAATTATTGGACAGTGAATTAAAAATCAAAATGCAGTTAAATAATTTTCCTCGTTATATTTCACACAAATTGTTTTTTAACACTCTCTTTGGAATCTACAGCAAATCACTAAAACATTTTTTCCTGAGCCAAAGAGCAGGACAAAAATTTGGTTTAATTACACAGAGAAAGTTCACAACCACTGAGAAATCTAGACTTCTGTGCTGTAAGAATGGGGAGCTGCTCTGTTGATTTACCAATAAGTAATGCCTACATCATCATCTAATGAAATAGCAGAACAGGATCTATAAATATGAACTATAAATTTTATTTAATACCCTTTTCTAAAACCTGTTTAATGGACACATACCACTCTTACTGAGGGCAAGGGAGTGCAAGTTGCAGCCAAACAGATAAACTCCCCTTTTCTTCTTAAAACCCATTTAGCAACAAAATCAAGAAATGCCTTTTGGCAACCAACTCTACTGATGTTAGAAACTGCCTGGACCATGAGTTTAGCTTAGACACCTTCACCTTTATCCTAATACTGGGGTGGAACAACCAATTGGAAACGTGTCTGCTTATCTTCTACTACAAAAGTAAAGAGGGATGTGGACCACCATATACTTGGAAGTGAAAGTCATTTTTGTCATTTCAAATACTGTCAGAAGACTCACTATGCAGCCTAAACATTTAAAGTTCTAATATGTTTGGGTTTTCCTTTTTTTTGCAAAACTGTAAACCTTAATTTATCACATACTAATGCTTATGCCTATGCAATAATCTGTAAGGCAAATATACATGTGAAGAATAGGCATATGCATATATCTATAGTCCTGTAGACATAGAAGTAGTCACACAAGACAACCAGAATGTTGTCTGGTTGAGCTAATGCAAAAGTAGGTATGGTAAGCAGTGTGAAAGCAGAAAAAATTGCTTCCTGCTCTTTCCTTCTATTTGCCACTTCGAACTTCTTCCACAAAGTTGCGAGCATGCAATGGTTGGGAAAATAATGCATGAAAAATGAAATTGCTGCAGCAGTTGAGAATAGGACTCCCTACAGAAGACCTATCCTGCGAACAAACCTCATACAAACCTTTCCCTGTCAACGGTGACTTCTGAGAAATAACAGGGAACTTCTGGAGAAAACGAAGATCCTGTTCTGATTAATCTTCCAAACGATTTCATTGTATGAATTGTTACTTTTTATGTCCGGGTTCGAGAAAATGACCAGAAGCAGAAAGAAACTGTGTGAATAAGGGAGTTTGGCTCTCTCATCAGCAGAGCGTCAGTCAATACTTTTATATGGAATCTGACCTAAGCCAGCACAATTCTTTCTAGCTGTCCTGGCTCTAAGCGCAGCAGAAGTCTCATCTCTTGCTGAGCTTCTCAGAAATTTCCTAAGGAAAAATGAGTAGTAATGGACACTTGTGATCTGCAGCTCACCAGGGTATGCCCGTCCAGTAAGTCAGCTCTGTAAGAGGAGATCTGAGCGCAGAAAGTCTCCAATAAGACAAATACATCATTTATTCCACCACAGCAGCGCATGACGGCGAAGAGCAAAGAGCACTAAAGACAGAAGGAGAAAAGGTGCCATAATGTCCTGTTGCACACTAAGGAAGAGTGGGCTGACAGTTTTAATGAGCAGAATTCTGAGTAGTTCAGCAAGTTCTGAGGTTTAAAACAGGAACAAAAATAGGAGAAATGAGCATGAAGAGAGGTTACATGAGTCTCTTCATCCCTCCCTCCCCCTCTTTCACAAAATCATTGAATGGCCTGGGTTGAAAAGGACCTCAAAGACCATCTAGTTTCAGCACCCCTGCCGTGGGCAGGGTCACCAACCACTAGAGCAGGCTGCACAGAGCCACATCCAGCCTTGCCTTGAGTGCCTGCAGGGATGGGGCATCCACAGCCTCTCTGGGCAACCTGTTCCAGTGCATCACCGCCCTCTGAGTGAAACACTTCCTCCTGACATCTCACTTGAATCTTCCCTATCGTGGTTTAAAACCATTCCCCCTTGTCTATCACTATCAACCCATGTAAGCAGTCGTTCCCCTCCTTTCAAGAACTTCAGTGAAAGTAATGCATGAAAAGATAAGGAAGTGTAAGAAAAGATACTCGTGGAGAAGTGAGGACAAGGAAACTTTTGTGTACTGACTGTCAACTTTGTGCAAGGAAGCAGTGCTCTCAAACACAGCAATTCTGGACTCTAATAAGAAAGGATCAATAATGACAAAATGACATTTTGATCACAGTCAGCTGAGAGGAAAAAGGATCCCAACACAGTTCATGGTAGCAGGAAAAAGTAAGCACTGGAACAACACCAAGCCACTTAATTTAGAGCTAGATTATAGCACCTTCCTTTACGTTATTCCACAAACAGTACAGCTAAGATAAGGGGCAAAGGACTACTTCAGCTGAGAAGGGTGACTTATTTTAAAGTGCTGGGAGGATTCCAAGTCTGAAATAGGCTGTCAGCTTGCTGATAAATTATAGAACATGATGGGCAGTATTTGGCTGGGGACCTGTTCTCAAAAATACCTCCTCTCTCTCCCTCCTTTTGCCTAATCCTGCATCATCATTAGGACAGGAACATAAAGACTGTGACCCGTTAGGGCCATCACTTTAGCTATCAGGCAAAAAAGAGTAGCTCAAAAGGCACTGAGGGCACTCTCACGACACTACAAGTGTTTTGGACTCCCTTTGGTTTATTTTACCAAAAAGTAAAGTCAATTGATTGCATGCTTCTCACCTCTAGCACAATCATATGAATTCTGAATAAGCTCTACTCTTGAAGAAGTAAATGGAAATCAACTGGTAAACTCCTGTTCATCCCATTCAGACACAGCTACCCCATTCAAGGGACTGGGCATGGGCACACCACCTTTAAAAAGACACATTGCCAGATAAAAGATATAGCAAGAGGCCAGAATCATGAAGATAAAATGTTTGCTCCAGACAGTGCTCTCCAATGATAATTAAGAATTTGGGCAAGACACTCAATGGCCAAATCAAATATCCTGCTGCAAGCATGATTCAAGACAGTCAAGATTCTCAAGCTACTGCCACCTATGTTTACGAATGCCAAATTAATACAGTGAAAGAAACACAAAAATGTGAGGAAGTCCCTTATATTACTGTGACACATGTGAAAACATTCAGGTATCTGAGTACAGCTATTTTAGGTACTGCATTAAATTGTGTAAGATACTGTGTTAACCACAGAGTGATGCTGTGGTTACTTATGGCTATTGTTCATGGGTAAATTTTGTATTTCCAGCATTAAAATGCCACTACAAAAAAATAAAAAATAAAAATAAAAATAAAAATAAAAAACCTGAAGTAAAGACACACTACCAAGATCACCAATTTAACAATATCCAAGCTCAAGGAGAGAGACCATGAATGAATGAAGTTCATTCACAGCTCATATCCATCACGAAGCTGATGGATAAAAAGGACTGCAAGACCATCTTGACTGATTAATCAGTAGACCATTTGATTATATTCATTTATTCACTCAATATATTCACTTAATATCCATCTATTAAACATAGCAGCATAATTTTTCCTACCATTGCAATACTATGCTTTCCAAGAAGTCTAAAGGTAGAGAGGGTGAATGAATGGGGGGGGG
>VXAB01013122.1:0-17383 GCA_013399175.1 Odontophorus gujanensis | reverse complement strand
CTAGCTCCTGTGCTAGGATTCGTATTCGAATAAGTTGAGGGATTGCAAACGCAAACTCAAGAGAGAGATAACATAGTAGGAGAGAGTTACAGCAATAGCACTGAAGGAGAAGAGGCAATTAATTTTTATTAAAAAAGCATTAATTTTAAACTACCCAGCTGAGATATTGCAACAGTTGCCTAAGACAATATTTGTCTGTCAAGGATTGCTTCAGGATTTGTGGAGCTGACTCAAAGCCTGTTACAGAAAATGGGTGCTAGTGAAGATGAACAGGGAAGATTTTCCAGTGGTTGAGATGATCTTTGGTATAGGCTTGCTATGTCAGTAGTGGCAGTCACTATTTTGCAATACAGGTGTAAAAGGTAGTTAATCTGCTTAGCCAGTTTCTTAATGCACAGTAATATTGGTACATAAACACCCCTAACGCATTTGGCGTTGGACAGTGAAATGAAGACCATCACTATCCTCTTTCATACACAGGTTTCACAGAACTATTACTTGGACTGGAGATACCTAGTCCAAATCATCCCTGAAAACAGAACAACTGACTAGTTCAGAGCATCACAGTCTGCCCAGGTCAGTCTGGAAAGCCTCCTAGCATGGAAACTTTACAGTTTCTCTGAATAAGTCATTCCTTTGCAGCACTGTCTTACTGGTGAAGTTAAGTTTTTGTCTTGCGTATAATATGCTATCAGTAAAAGGCAATTTCTTTTGTTTTTTTTTGGAACCATTCAATATTTCTGGTATTTTTACCTGGATAAAGGAAAGGGAAAGGGAAAGGGAAAGGGAAAGGGAAAGGGAAAGGGAAAGGGAAAGGGAAGGAAGACATTATATATTATCATTTTATGGAGAAAAAGTATTGCTGTCAAAGTGTAACTCAATATCTTGAAGTTTGTGAATCAGGTCATTTAAAGGGGTCTTCTTTCTCCTCTGCCATATATTGCTGCTAAACAAACTTTCTAACTACATCCCTGAGCAGCCTGAAGTCTGCTCTTCCCACATCCAGGGATGAAGTTTTTATGAAAATTTTCCTTCTATGTCAAAAATTTTCATAGAATTATAGAATATTCTGAGGTGGGACACTACAAGGATCATTGAGACCAACTCCTGTCTCTGCACAGGACTGTCCAAACATTTAAACTTGACTACTTCTTGGACAAGATGGCCACCAATTGCCACTTTATCCACAAGACAAATGACAAATCCAGATTTGCTCTATTCTGTACAGCAAATATACAACAAATATAAACAAAGACATTTCAGAGCTGGCATCAACATAAAGCATCAATGGCTAATTGCAGCAGGCTACTGTTATTACCATTACCAGTCTGAAACAGGTGAAGTTCACACATGATCTCCAGCCAAGTTTCTTCTTGCCTGTTTAGCCAATCCACGTCTTAGTACTTCTCTCCATGAAACTGGAAAGGTCTCTGGGCATCATAGGGTTTCTTTCTTCCTAAGAATGCATACTAGTTGAAGAGCTCAGCATACAACCAAAATGTGAGAATATGATTTCTGAATTACTGTTCCTACAAAATACTTCTATGTTCTTTTGTGTTGAAGCATTTCCATCTTTCAGCAAAAAATAATAGATCATGTTTTTAACTTGACTAAATATCAATAATTGCCGTGAAAAAGGAGATTGTTTTCAAACAGAACACTTTTTTTTTTTTTTTTTAATTTCTGGTGAATTTCCTCTTAAATGTGTTGCAGTGTAGTATTTAAAACATTACTTTTGAACAAGTAAATCCAAGCACAAGCAGCTATGGTACTTGGTCAGGTTTCTGAAAGATACGAAAATCTTCTTCTCCCTAAAACATTTCTGAGAACAATTTGGCTCTCCAGAATTTCTAAAAATAAAATCTATTTTACTGAGATACATACATTGAAGTAGATATAAAATGTCACTCATCAGTTTAATTTGTGTATATGGATTTATGTTTTTTAGAAAAATTATTTCAGGATGAATTGAAACATGCAAGAAAATACCACTTGCATCCAGAAAAGAGGAAAAGGAAAGGAAAATGGGCTATTGTATCTTGGTGTTNTGCCCGTAAACCGTTGACACTTGGAGACTTATTAATTTAAAAAATTTGAGAAAACCCAAACAAACACAAAACTAAAATCTGAAAACAAAAAAGCAAAAATCAGTTCCAAAGCTTTTTAGTTTATCTGTCAGCTGAAATGCAAGTATGTCCAAAGTCCAAATTGTGAGTCTGCAGTAGTGAAAGATATTTCAGAGCAATGATGCATAAAAAGTCTCTCTGGACAGCCTGACAGCCAAGATTTCCCCTCCATTAGGAAACACCCTCATTCCAAAGCATCAGACATCTATTTTGAATACATGTAATTTATTGCTCCATCATCATAATATCATTTCTATTTATTTACTTAAGATGATAACAGTGACTAAGGCCATAGTCAGAACCAAAACTTGATCATACCTTACAGGTATAAAATATAATGAAGATAATCATTATATTAAAGAATGTTTGGTGTAAACTAACAATAGTCTTAGTGTTACACCCAGCAATGGAAACAGATCAACAGCAAAGTCCTAGGCATCAAGAAAAATTAATCATGTTCCGTAATGCAACCATGTGCCTGAATTTGTAAGTGTCTTTTGTATTAAAAAGTTTGATTCAAGGGAGGTGCTATTTTCTCAAATATTTTATAGTATCAATGTTCTTAATACCAAACTGAGATGCAGACAGACTCTAAGGTCTTTAGTTTTGAAATTATTATTTTTTTTATTTCTTTTTGAAGAAAGAATGAAACACATCATAATGTGTAATCTAGAGTAGTTCACTAAAGTTGTTTCAAGAAAGCTTGCTTTGAGAATATGCACAAAACCATAATTCAGATCTGTGTTACTATTTCTACGCTCATGAGAAGAAAACTAAATTTCCTCAAGACCTAAAGTTTTATTAGAAATCCTTTGGTTTAATACAGCTATTCATACTTGTTGCTGTGATTAAAGATACTAAAGCAAAACTCCTGATTTTTTTTGTCCTGAAAATTCTCACTTTCATTTAATTTATTTTTTTCTGCATCGACTTGAAAGAGTAGCACATGGATGTCTGTTGCACATGGGAGACTTGGATCCATTTCCTAACTCTATTACCTGTTTTCATCGTGAACTTATATTAAAACCAAATAAAGAGCTAGCAGAGCACATCAAAGATCCAGCCAGCCTGACATCCTGCCAAGTGAGCCTAGGGAAGAGCATAAGCAATAGGTGATCACTATTCAGGCAACTCCACCACAGACTTGTTTTTTACTAGAGTAAGTAATCACTGTTTCATTGGTCCTGTACCTGTGGTTTAGTCTATCTGTATTATTATTTGTTTCATGGAAATTCTTCCTTCTTCTCCACCCATTTCTGGCCTCAGTGTCTACACTGCTTAGTGGCATATATTTCTGCAGTTGACCCTGAGGTTTTGTAAAAGAAGTATCTCCTGTGTCTCTTTGCGATGATGTCTACAAACGCCAGTGGACCCCTTCAGATATTTATGAGGAAAAAATTAGCAATCATTTTCTAGACATATTTTCCAGCAATTATCTGTGCTGAGGAAGCCTTATTCATGGATAGCACCTTTGAAGAGCTTGGTAGGTATTGCAACACAAAGATAAGTGGTATCCCCAGAATTTCCAGGCTCCAGAACAAATATTTCCGTTACTGATATAAATAGGAAAGTCATCACCCAGTTTCACTGGATGCCCTCAGAGTTTCACCTCTGCTCTCAGATTGGTTTGTGCAACCTCTGGAGTTCCTGAACAGACAGACAATCCCAACAGCACAGGTAGATACTTCTACCAAGATGAGGGATGAAAATGGTGACTCAGAAAGCTTTCTGGTCTGAGAATTCAACTCTGAACAGGTATATGAGACTATATGCATTTCAACAGGCCCTATATTTTCATTACTGAAGCTTGGTTCAACTCTGGCCTTCTCAGCTCTGGCCAGACAGGCACTTTATAATCACACTGTTACTGTGGGATGCATCATTATACTGCAACAACAAAAAAAGTTTTTATCTTTATTGTTTTATGTTAGCCAAAATGAGAAGAATTGTTATGTCGTGTTGGTCCTTCTGAAACACTTATTGTTTGGAGCTCTGGCAGTGCTAAAATGACTTTTCAGACAGTTTCATCTTCTACCTCTGGGCAGGATTATTCATGTTTCTGACTTTTTGGGAATATTCTCCATCTTTCCCATCCATGAAGATCTTCTACTCCTTAGCTGCTGATAGGAAGCTTCAGATTGGCACTCTACATTCCTGTCAAGAGTGGATTTGGATTTAAGGTGGCTTCAGTTCTGGAAGTTCCTGCAAGTAGTAGACACTATAAGGAGTTGCATGAAAAGAAATATATATTGTGTAGCTTCCTGGTTTCAGAATTCACGATCAGTTAACAGTAAATATAGAATAAAAATGGCATTTATAATTGCTGTAGGGAGAATAATCTTTCTAATGATGGAATGTGGTAAGTATTATATAGCGTGTTATGTTTTTTTTTAAGACTGGATAGAAATGTTTTCCTTCAGATCAAACTGCCATGGAGAAAATTCACTTCTGGTATGGTCTTTCAAAATGAGTTCTTCATCTGGGATTTGAGAGGTGAAGAAAATAGATTGGAGGAGAGAAAGTGAAAAGGAGGCTAATTAAATAATTATTTCAATGAGGCCAGCACATTAATAAGCACCAGATGGCTGGGATTCCATGGACAGACTATGAACTGGAGAAGTAATGGAGGGTGTATATATGTTTGTTAACTTCTCCCACCCTAAATTTAACTGCTGCTTTCTCTGAAAGTCAATGAAGAACATGCCTCTCCTAAAATACCCCCTTAAACTTTGTCTCTCCACTCTAGATTTTGATCTGAGTCACTCTCAGTCAATATAACCAATGAAGCCAGTGGCAGTAATCCAGGTATATTCTGGCATAATTGAAAACATAGCTTGGTTTCACTCTGTGAATAGTCTGTTCACAGTGAAACAATAAATAAGTACATAAGCCTATATTCACAGCTAGCTGGGGCCACATTCTCATCTTTGAGTCTTAATTAGGCACAAATCAGGAGCAGAGCAAGAATATTAATATAGCAGAATTATCCTTGTCCAATTAATGCATATAATAGAAGTCTACAAAAACAATATGAATAACAAATTATGCACCTATTTTTGAATTGTGCAAGATAAATAAGTTTCCCATCTCCATTACTGGCGTGTCAAGAGCCACTATAGGATGTCATCCTTTTAGATGTCGATATTAAATTTTACTACTTTGGGGGGGTGAAAATTCTGTAAACTGATCAGGGTTTATACAAAGCAAGTGAGGTGATTCTCAATGGCATGGTGAAAAACACCACTTTGTTGATAAAAAAATTCTTGGCAAAAGTTTCTCAGTTCTGAAAACAATACATTTTTTTTTATTTTGAGAGGAAAGTGAAAAGAATCTATGGAAATAGTGTCAGGATGCTTTGTTAATTTGCTGTTGTTTTTTTTTTATGAAGAAATAAACTGTTATTTTAAGTAAAGCATTAGAACAAATTTAAAACACTTAAGCGAGAGAAAATGTTTCATTTTGGTGAAATTTCACTTTTTGAATGTTTTATTAATTTTTTGGACTGCAAAAAAATTGTTCCTTCCAACAACCTGCTGGGGAATGGAATTTCCTATGAAACACATCCAGAGATTTTCACTACCTCCATTGGAAAACATTCTTTATCAGTGGCTTTGTGGAGAACTGTAGCAAGGTTGACAACATATGGCACCAAAACCTACTATTAGGTGCACTCAGAACCAGAAGAAAATGTTTCCACATCTCTGCTACCTGTATTCTAAGATGCTGAATACCATATATGTTATATGCTACTCATGATCTAATGATATGAAGAAAAGATCTTGTACTTCTCCACTGCTAATCCCAATTCCTCTTAGTAACTTCCAGATGCTACCAAAAATCTACATCATTCTCACTAAGGGAAGAAAATAAACTGGGAGAGATGACAGGATGATTTGTCAAGCAACAAGGGCTGCAAGCACTTAGGCGAATGAGGCTGAAGTTTCTGACCATGTTTTTTCCACAGTATATGACAGCACTCTGGCAGCTTCCCAGCTGTGGGTGTCGTTTTAGTCCTGCTTCCATTGTTAGTTATACCGTCTTTCCCCCTTCTCCCCCAGACTGCAAGAATAAACCCTCCCTGTCCAGAAGAAGTGTTTAGCCCCTGGCACCTATCAGACTAGAGAAGGAGAGGTATGGTGAAGGTGTTGGGTCCTGTTGATAAGCAGCTTGGACTCTTTCCAAAAAACTTCTGAAGCTAGTTGTCCTTTGCTCAGCTGAACATTAGGAAAGGTGGAATGAACACCAGCAATGCCAGCTAAACTGTACTCTGCCATGACACATCAGAAGATTCAATCTATTATTACCTGATGTGTTTTGTTATTAACATTTTCAGTGATTCAGACAATGAATCGAGCCACAAAGATAAAGCAGTGGAAGCAGCACTGCACTGTCAGGTGGAAAGACTAGTTTACATTTTCTCATCTTAAAATCACATGATTCTTTATCACTTTCCCCTTGGCCTCATTCAGGGTTTATGAGAAGGAATTTGGCCAGAGGTCTGTGAGGCTTTGCTGCTTTCTGCACCACCATCTATTTTCAAATTCTCTGTTCAACGATGTGTGCATTAACGATAAATGAATCCCGTTAGAGAGAAAGTCATAATGAAATCTTTTTTTTTTTCCTTTACCTTTTTGTCCTGGTACTAACACTCCCCAAGTCTTTCGAGGAGTATTACATTCTCCTTTTACTCCCTTATCTTGAAAACAAATAAAATGTATTTGGAAGATGCATTCATAGTGATATCCAAAAGGACAAAGGTGAGTCAGATCCTCATCTAGGATATACCATCATGGTTTTCAGTAGTGCTGAAATGCCATTAGTCTAAACCTGGAAATGTCTGTCAGTGTCATAATCAGTGTAAAAGTCACTGCACTTCTCCATGTTTCTTCATCATGCTTTGTTGTTATTCATGTGCAAAAGAGGATCTTTGAGGACCTCTGAGGAAAAAGGGTGGGTTTTTCCCTTGCATTTTTTACAGGCTCAGTTAGGGTCTTGGGACATTGCTATAGACTGGAATAAGTATTTGTAATACCAAGTGTGTTTAGGGCAAGAAAACATCCACCAGATCTCTTAGATCTCTTAGACAAAAAAAAAATATAACTGTCTGAATGGCCTGAAACAGGCTCCCAGAAAGCTTTCTGCTTCCCTGCAGAAATGTGACATGAGCTGGGGACCTAGAAAGAGGAAATTTCTGAACAGCTCTTCAACCATGAAAGAGTTCATCCACTGACTCAAAGTTTTTCTCACAGGGCATTTGTTTCACTTGAGAAGATGCTGTTTTTCCTTTCTTGGGATTATCTTTTGCTATTTGGTGGAAGAACACAGATCTAATGACCACTGCCCATCTTGTGATAGTTCCATTTCTGAGACTCTTAAATGTGAGAAGGAAAGCGTGGATTTGTTATTACGCACTGGAGTTTTCCTGACTTTATAGCACTGCTTTAAATGATTTTACATGAACAGAGTAGAATGGCTGCAGTCACATTCTAGGCATTGTTCCTCCTTACACAAGTCATGTTCCCATCAAGTTCTTGATGCAGACCTTCAGGGTCCTAAGAACACAAGGATGTGCCTATAGTTGGCTTTAGATAGGTAGAACAATGTGCATACTTTGCTAATGTTAGGAGGTTAACTCCTTCTTACTGCTATCTCTCCAAAGCTGGGGTCAGGTTCAGGGGACAGCAACTGGCTGGAAATCCCAGATGGCTCTCCTGAGCTCCTCAGCCTAATGGAGGAGAGCCAGAAGCCATTCTTTCACCTGTCCACTTCCTCACAGAAGGTCTGGGAGTCCAGAACACAAGGACAGGGGCAATGGGAAAAGACAGGAATGAAGGAGCTTGCATCTGGCTTCAGACAGGTAAACCCAAGGAGGTGAGTGGGCAGCAGACAAAATTCATCCAAAATTCAACATACTACTCCCAACCCCCTCCAGTCTTCTGAAGTTTCATTTTTCCCTGACCCTTTTTACTCTTCCTTCAAATCCTAAATCCTTCCACTAAGCTGAACTTTCACCAATATACCCTTCCCACCAGCCCTTTTCTTCCACACACAAGTCTTGCTTTAGCCGTAGCACTGTTTGAGGTCTTGGACGAGCTGTTTGCTCACAGAGCACCACACAGTAATAGAAGCCAGCTCCTGGAAGCTGAATAGCCATGTAACCATGGCACCATGCCCACAGTAATTAGCGCAGTGTCTGAGGGTTAATTGGGTTGGGCTGCAAACTGGTGAGAGGGGGGTAAAGGACTCTTCTTAGCCAACACGTCTGCCCTTGCCCTGCTGCTGATCTGCTCTCTGTTGAGGTCATTGGGAAAACTCACCTGATGTCAGCAGAGGCAGGAACCAGCTACAGCAGCAGCTGCCTTTAGCTATTTTTACTGTATGCAAAGCAAACACTTGTGAAAAATATAAACAATAGAAACTGTAACAGTAAGCAGCTTTCTTTTTTCCTTTTTTCCTTTTTTTTTTTTTTTCCAGCTTGGCCTCAGGAAGTTTTCAGAGAAGAGGTCTGAGGCAAAAGGAAAATGAATAGAGGAATGGGTGTCACCGCTGCCTGATTTCAGTGCTGTTGCAAGAGTTTTATGAATGGGCTTTGAGTATATGTGAGTGGATATCAGAGGGGAGATGTGCTGGTGGAAGTTATAAAGGAGTCTGAAGGTGACTAAACGTACGCTAAACGCATGGGAAGAGGCTGGCAGAAGGAGAAGGATCGGCTTGGAGTGGTCCCTATGTGCTGGAGAGTTCACAGTGTTTCTCCTTGGATGGGAAAGTGGAAGGCTTTATCCTGTCTTGGTTGTGTTCCTCAAGGCAAGGCCTTGTCTAGCTCTCCTTGAAGTGAATGGAGAGAATCCCATTGACGTCAGAGTGACTTGGGTTTGGGCCATAGTTACTGGAAAGACCTGCAGCCTAAATGAAGAAAAGTCTGCAGCCATACATAGCTCCATTCCAGGTTAAAAATAAAAATAAAAAGCCTACTTCTGAATTTAACATCCTCAGCACTGTAAATAGATGTCTCTTTCCCCATCACAGATTCAGTGCTGTTCAGACTGACTGTGGGTATGTTACACAGCCAAATGGCTTGAGTTTTCCCTCAAGGCACAGAAATAAAAGGAAATATTTTATAAAAATTTATTTTTGAGCATTTCACAACACCAGGCTTCAGGAGAAAAAAGAAAAAGGAAGAAAAAGAAACAAACACATCCTTTCTCTGAGAGAGATAAAAGTTTATTTAATGTGGGGTGTTTTTGAGAATGAACAGCTGAAGGAGTATCTGCATGAGGTCTGCACTCCTCCAAATGTAACATCTAAGCAGACCTGACTCCCACACCCTACTTTGGCACTCCCTTGGTGCTAAGAGCATGTAAAACCAGCATGTGGGGATCAGCAGCACATCTGTGTGTTTGTTGCTGCCCCATCAAGCAAGCTATGAGTGCCAGGAGCCAGACCCACTGCCAAAGCAAGTTGCTAGCATTCCCCTGCATCTCTCCTTGCATATTTATATATGTGGGTTACCCCTGGAAATTTGGAAATCCTGGAAAATAAAAAATAATAATAATTAAAAAACAAACAACAACAACAACAAACAAACAACAAACAAACAAACAACAAACAAACCACCAACCAACCAAACCAGGTAGCTCCTGACTTGAGGGTCAGTAATCTTACATCCTAACAACCCTAAACCTTGCTCTGCAGCAGGCCACAGTGCAACCCAGACAAATAGACATTGCAGGAAGCTGCTGGGTTATATACACTGTGCTATCCCGCAGGGAAAGCCCTGCCCTGCAATCACATCCTGGAAGGATATTTGCTGATGAAGCTAGCAAATGGCTTCACTTGGATTCGCTGGGGTTTGCCTGGTGTTATTTTATTATGAAAAAGCATGAATTAATGGCAAGGCTGTTACTGCTGCTTGAAGGCAGGGTCTGTTTTGGTTTGTAGCTCCATTCACTTGGCCAGCTAGTTTGATCTGCTGATGCCTATGGAGCTGTTTTGAATGTGTAACCACTAGTGTAACATCCTCTGGTTATTGTGAAATACCGTTTGTGAAAACTGCTTTTATTAAAGCATTGCCTAAGAGGGAAACTAAAATACTCTTACTAATCACCTCATGCTCTCCTGTGGGTCTGGCTGTGAAGCTGCCTCCTGGGATTTCCTCTCCAGCATGAGCTCACCACAAGCCCCCCTGAAAGCAGAGCAGCTTGTGCTGTTGACTCCAGCAGGCTTCGGATCAGCCCCTCAGGAACTGTTCTGACATTCAGACCTGGCAGGAGCACAGCAGGGTTTTTCTCTCTGCCAGCTGTTTGTGTGTCTGTGTTGATACACAGGCCGGGTCTGGTAGGAAGCACTAAGTGAACAGGGCTGGATTTTCCCTTGCTCGCAGTCCAGTATAGCTCCTGTTTGTGTAGTGCAGGGTGGATGCAAACAGGTGGGAGTGTCTTACACATTGAGAGCAGTGTGCTGGTAGAATTGCTGCACCTGTACCGATGGGGCAGTCACACTGGGAAGTTTGAACTGCAGAAGTGTGCATACTGCTCGCTGCTTGGTGTCTCCTCCTTTCCAGTCTTGCTCATCTGGATCATACAGAAGGTCCTTTTCTCTTTTATGGGAACACTGCACCTTCCTTTCCTTCTGTATCCTGTTATATTGCAGTTTGCAGTCAGGGAGTCTCCCAAGCCTTGAAGTCCCTGGACCCCCCTGGAACTAACATTTATACCCTTTTAAAAATCTCTTTTGAATCAATTTATCCTTTCTGTCTCCACTCCTCTGCATAGAAATGAACTCCATATTTCTTGCCTTACAGGTGAAAGCACACTTATTCTATTTTGGTCTTTATTTTAAAATTGCTGCCTGATACGCTTTGTGCTGTCTGAAATAACTGCATGCCTCGGAGCTTCTCCACCATTTAGAACTGAATTTATCCATTAAGCTTAACTGCGTCATTCATTATTTTATATATATATATATATTCTCCACTACATTCATCATTTTAGAAAAAATCCTACCTTTTTTTTTAATATACTTCAGGCTCTGAACCATTCTTTTAATCAGCTCTTTCAGTTGGCTTCCACTTTCACTAACTAAAATGTCATTAATTTTTTCCACTGAAGTATGTCAGAGTGCTTAACAAGCTCAGAAATATCTGAAGAGATCTGTAAAAAAATAGTTTTATACGCAGTTTTATTAGCGTGGTTCCTGAGAAAATGCTATTACAACTGGATATGTACTGCTACTGCTTCAATGGGTGCTGGAATAGAGATCTGGAAATCTGTCTGAGAAAAAATGAGGAATTCCTCTTTTTCTTCCCTTCAGTCTTCATTTTAGGAAGCAATCAAGCTGCTCCCAGCTGGGTGGATCCTTGTTTCCTTCTTTCCTGTAGTGCAAGGGTATTTTAGGTACAATAGTGTCCTGATAAAAGTTTAAAGCTCATAGAACTGCAGGGAGCTTAGGGGAATCATATTTGTAACAGCATTTGGACATTTGAACTTTGACCCATTGGGATCAGGATAATTCAAGAGAAGCGCCCATAGAAGTGCAGCCAGTTGGGATGCTTTTAATCTACGGTAATGTGGGAGAGACCTGATGGAAGGAAGGAAAGGGAAAATTTGTGAAAGATACATGTTATGGAAATCTATATATTAGTCACCCGAAACTATATCTACTTCTTTGCCATAGAGAGAAACAAACATCCACATTCCTCCTCAGAAGAGTGTGAAGTTAATAACTGCAAACTGAAGGGCATCATTTAAAGCATTTCCCCTCCCCTCTCAGGAAAACAAAGGGGTTAAATGTACAGCTGATTTCTTGAGGTATTTTGTAATCTCATACTGGATTTGTGTCAAGACAGCTCAAGTCCTGCTAAAGCCTCAACAGAGGCATCCACATTTCCTCTGTGATCTGTTTGGTTTTGAAACTTTGGCTGCAACCCAGCTGGAACATCTGGTCATGGACTTCTTTGAAATTCCAGCTCCTGCCTCCCGGGGTCTCCCCTAAAAGTTACAGCACTGAATATGATAGCAGTAGATTCATCAAGAGCTGGGAGACTTTGCTGTCAGAGAGAATGACTAAGAAAAGAAAATTTAGAAGTAAAATTAGAAAATCACATCTTCCCTTTAGACCACTGCAGGGCTTTTTTTAAAAAAAGTAATTATTTTTATTTTTCCTTTTGTACCCACACACCTCATTTATCCAAACACCTCTGTTTACACAATAGCAGGATTTTTCCAATAGCTTTTGGCTGATTTCTCTTTCCTCATCTGACACCACAGTTCCAAGAAAGTTACTTGGAAAAGATATATTTGAGGATGACACAAGAGTCATGATGACTCAGTATATTGAAAGGTCAGTGTCATTAAAGCAGTTCTGTTTTCACTTAGCTGAGTATTACAGCACCTTCAGGAAGAATATCCTAGCTTAAAAATGGTATCTATCTGAAAACAAACGTACTAAAATCTTAATCTAATGTGTATATTCCAGTATCTTAATACATGCATCTAATATCCTGAAGAGCAGCAGCTGGAGGTGCTAGGGGATCTGATGGATGTCACTGTGAAACCACGTGGTATTATCTTGTAAGTCTTGGTGACTGAGGGAGGCTCTAAGCAAGCAAACATCAACCTCTCTTCAAGACAGTCTGGGCAACTAGAACAATTCAGCCTCCTATGACTGAGGGAATAATCTTGGAAGCCTTTTCCAAACATATTGATGATTGAGAGTGGTCACTATCAATTTGTGGGTTTACAAAGGGAAAACAATGAGTGAACAACCTCGTTGCCTTCTACAGTGAGGTGGGGGAGAGCAGTATTTGTCATGACTTCGGTAACACTTTCTGTATTATTTACTCTATAACACTCACACACTGATGCATTTCAGCATAGATCAGTGGACAGTGAGGTTGACTAAAACTGGCTGAACAACCAGACTCAGAGACGTGCAAGAAGTTCAGCTGGGAGACAGTCATCAGAGGTGTGTTCTTAAGCTTAGAAGCATCTCCACAAACCAGTGTTCAGGTTGTTTGTGAGTCCATGGATGGAATACACTTTTCCAGTCGATCATAGTGTACAGAAATAAATATGCAGTTCCCTGTAAATTGAAGTTTATATCACCCATTGCATCCCATCTTCCATTTCAATGTCTGAGTGCCTCACTCACACCAGGATCTGATACAAAGTGTCACCAAGAGATACTAGATAGAAATGAAGGAGGACATTTATTACTCTACCCATAAAAGCCAGAATAAAAGTTGTACTACACAAGAAAGCTTTCCTACCCACGCTGAATTTTCAGGACTGGTATTTTTCCATGTTGCATACTGCCTATAAGATGCCACCCTTCCAGATTTGCTGCTTCTGGAAAAGTTATTACTTGACCCTCTTGGAGCTTGTCACACCTTGAGCAAGCAGGTAAGAATGAGCTACAGGCTGTGCAACCTGAAAGACTTATTCTGAAAAAGGTGAGTAAACCCTTCATCCCTGCAGGGTAAGAAATAAATTCATTTTGTCAGCATTTGAGGACACAAACATTTCCTTTCATATTCATGATTTGGAGAGACTTCGATTTCAGCTGAGGCCTCTGGCTCTGCTGTAAGAAAAAGAAATGATGTCAATTGCAGTTAAATACTCTTTTTGAAATATGTGTACTCAGCAAATGTTTTCATCCACTCAGGTATTCTGTTGACTTACAATTTTATGAAGAAACTTACCCAATTTTAGATTATTTGGAAGCTTATTCAATAGGATATCAAAATAGATGGCCATTACGTATCAGCTTTTTAATATATTCTAAATTTCTACTGTTGTATCTGTAGTGATTTAGATTTGAGAAAACGTGTTTTCAGGACATCCTTGAAAAGGCAAAAGCTGAGTGTACTTTTGGCCTTGCCTAAGACAGTTTATGAAGACCATTTTTTGAGACCATGGTTTGTCTCCCTCGTAATTACCAGAGATCTCCAGATCTCTGAGATTTTTCAGGATGCAGTGTTTTGAATAGGCTGTGATTGAAAATATTGTTGGGGTCCCATGTCAGTTTGAACAGAAGCCACACCAGTGGGATCACAGCTTGGTATTCTGTGCCACACTTTTATGCCTAAATGTCTGGCTTGGGATTTTAACCCAGAAAATTCTAACGAGGAAGAACATTTTATATCAGAACCCTTGAAAGCAGACATCAGAAACATCTATTTAGGGCACAGATGTTGGGTGAAGTGCCAAAAAGCGCTTTCCCATGGCTGCATACCTGTCCAGTGCCAAATCTGCTTTTCCCTGTTCATTAACTCAGACTTTGACTAGAGGGACCCAGTCCCCATGCAGCCTCTATCTCCCTTCCCTAGTCTTTGGCCTCCAGGAGAAGATAATATTTAATCTGCTGACAAAGGAATCCCACAGCTGCATGATGATAAAGCATGAGGTCTCTTGGGGAAATGTCTCATCACCAGTTTCACAGACTGGGGGAAGAGAAATGGTGTCAACCTCACAGTTACCTATAACTACCTATTGGCCTCTGGTAGCAGTATCCTCTATTAGCACTGTTACAAATTCAAACGCTTCCTGATTTATTTTATGCACTGCCGTAAATGACCATAAAAACCGTTAAAGTTTTTGGCTTCCTAAGACTCATATAACATTATTACAAGGAAGATATTATGTCACCTATCTGTTTCTAAGATTTGTCTCCTTTCTCTTTCCATCACTTCCCTCTACTTCTGTGCCCTAGCTTCATGATTTCTGTTTCAGAAGTAGTTAGGTAAGAGAAAAACAGAATAAAATAAAAAAATAGACAGATTTCATGGTGGCACCATGCTGCAAGAAGTTGTCTCAGTTTTATTATTAATGAATGTATGCTGATTTCCACTGGTCCTTCAGTGAAAACTGGTAGTTGCAATTAGAACAGTCCAGATACTAAGTGAGACCAGTGTTATCATGGGAGCAAAAAGTACAACAAATATTTCTGAAAGGTGATGAAGAAAAATGGGCAGGGAGCATCTGTGAAAATCAGTCTTTTTTGACTGTTCTTTTAGTTCTTAGGTGTTTTTGTTGTTTGTCTGTTTGTTTCTTTTGTTCTTTTTTTTTTTTAATCTGTGAGTAGTAGAGCAATGAAAATGATGATGCTAGAAGAAGCTTTACAGTAGAACAGTAAATCAATGCAGAGAATGATAATAATATATCACAGAATCCTAAAATCACTGAATTGTAGGGGTTGGAAAGGACCTCTGGAGATTATCTAGTCCAGCCCCCTGCCAAAGCAGTCTCCCTAGACCATACTGTGCAGGTAGGTGTCCAGGTGGGTCTTGTACAGTTGCAGAAAAGGAGATTCCACAACCTCTCTAATTAGATAATTGTTCTGGACTTGTACTACTCATGTTGGATGTATAAGGAGTGTTACTCTGCTTTTAACCATTCATGGATACTCCATTTCTATTAAGTTATCCATTGGCTTCATTGTCCTTGCTCCCTTATGGAAGAATGGAGAGAAGCTGTGCATGTCCCAGAGCATGGCAGAAAATGGAGTGTTAGCCTGTGTACAAACGAGATGCTAAGATATATGCATGGCTAGACAGGAAATTCTGGGGTGATAGAAGCAAAACAGAGCTCAGTTTTCACAAGCTCCCAGTTCCCTAAGGGATCTTCAAGGTATGATTCCAGACTGCCTGTTCCCTTTCCACCATGCATGGCAGTCCATACCTCTGAGACTGAGAAGAAATGAACTCTGACATCAGAGCTGAGTTCTGGCAATGTCCATTGTGTGGGATGGCTGATTGCATCTTGGATTTTGGCTGCAGTAGAGTTGAACTGACCTCACCGAAGCAGGATGATGCCCAGGAAGGGAGGGGCAGCTGCTGCTTCTGAATGCTGACATGTCTACTTTGTTACAGTGGGCAACTGGGCAGAGCTCATGAGTGGCTAAACCCGTGAAGAGATGGGGTCTGGTTTGCCCTGGAGCTGGACAGGGCTTTGAGTTAAGGTTCCAAAACACTTTCTGCTGGAATAGAAATGAGAGCTAGAGAAGTTAAGTGAAGCAAAGGGGCAGTAGCGTATGACTCCATTTGTACCAGTCCTCCTTGCGCACATGCAGAAGAATGACTTTCTAATACCTTTGGACAGGGACCTGAACCCAATTCCCCATGCCCTGAGTCACTTCATTAGCTCACGTTATAATCAGATGTGTTTCTTGCTGAAGGTGGAGAGTAACTGGAAAAGTCCCTATTACTTCCAAAAGAGTGTATGGAAGGTCATCCTCATTCCCGTACAGGATACTCATGATGGAAATTGGATATGCATGAATCTGCAAGGATTCTTTTCTTCAGCATGGGGCAGCATCAGCTTTGTCAGCCTGGACAACTGTGACCAAATCAGCTTCCTTCTAATGCAAAGCATTGCTTCAGCAGTGTTCTGCTAATCTTTCCCAGAGTTTCTCTCTGGGAGTCTATATAATTCCACTAACAGCTTAAAATGACACTGCTTCCAAAAGACAGCATTCCAGTTGTTTGCATGTTCATGTGTTAAGCCTAAACAGGGAGTTGATTCTGCTGAAAAACAAGCATTCTTGTCATTGTTTGTGCTGGGTTTACTGGTGGCCATAGTGGAGAAACCAGGGGCAAAAGCAAGGAGGCAAGAGTAGGAGGAGGAACTGATGCTTGTAAGAACAATGCTGGCTCTGTGTTTAGTGAAACACAGCCCTAAGTTTTATTCTGACTGCTGTAGCTGCAATTTTTCTTCTGCTGTGTATCGGGTTACTTGTACAGTGCTTTATTCTTATTTTATATTCAATCTGTAAAAGGAATTTACCTCTTTCTGGAGGTGCCTTTCTCTTGAGCCAGCATAAATGAAATTCATTTCCAGGACAGGACTCCTTTCCTCAAGTGAAATGTAGAATTCTCTAAGAAATGCCAACTCCTGTCTCCTTGGCACGAACTTCTGCCTGTTACTTTCAGAGTAATGGAGCCCTGATTTCCAGAAAACACTGAGCAAGAGTTACCATGCAAGATCTGCAAACATTAAGGCATAGGACACGCCTGTATCTAATATCAGTAAAATAAAACTATTTATTCAGAGTGTAACAATATATCATTGTGAATGCTCTGCCTCTGAGGAAAGAGAAAAGAAACCAATAAAAATGAAGTCACATCATCTTTGGCTTGGCAAGTGTTGCTGCTTAAGATTTGATCAACTTTATTGTTGATCCAACCCTCCTTTTTCAAACCAGTGAAGCAAAAATAAAAGAAATATAAATAGTCTTCCTTTCATTTCTTCCTTTCTTCCTTT